>JAIUZE010006965.1:0-63220 GCA_022085475.1 Heliosperma pusillum
TCAAATATTTAGGTGGACTCACCGGATATTGTCTCTCTCTCTCTCTATATATATGAGTATTTTGACGCTGACTGCCGAAATAATAATATTGGGTCACATACCTAGACTTGGCAAACAGGTCAACCGGGTCAGGTCCGTTTTGATATATTCAATTTTGGGTTTGTTGGCTTTGGGTAGGCCGAATTATTTCGGCTTCGGGTTATTCCGGATCAACTATTATCAAGGATTTCATTAATAATAATAATAAGTTTGCAACAATAAATATTTGGGACGGGACAATTTGGATTTCGGACCTCTCAAATCTTAAGTTCGGGTATCTCGGGTTATTCAGGTGATCAGGTCGGGTCAACTTCGGCAGAACTCACATCATCAAAACCATAAATCTAATTTGGGGGAGAGAAGAGAGACATCTAAAAAGGCGAAAACCCTAAGAAAAACCCGTAAAGGTTGAAACATGGGACGAATCTCAGGCATACTCCGGCCACTTCTCCGTCGTCAACTTGAATATCTCCGTCCAATATCAAGTGGTTCAACGCCATTAATGTCCACCTTCATACCTCCATCTTCATCTTCATCTTCATTACTCTATCCTTCTTACATGTCTTTCTCTTCCCTCTCTATTCCAGCTGTTGCATGCCTCTTCTCTCCTTCCTCTCCTTCTTCGCCTTCCCGATGCTACTCCTCTTCCTCTGGTATCTCTTTTCTTTTATGTAGTATTATGTCATTAATTTCACCCTAATTAGACTGGTTTACCTTGTTCGAATTGCGTAAACTAGGATTTGATCATTAAAAAGCCAAAGCCGAAGCCGAAAACGGAGTAACATTTTAGTCAGCGTTTGTTCATTTTCACTAATGAATCAATGCTTTTGTAATTCGCCCCTTTCCCCTATTAGTCAACTATCCTTAGTTAGGTGTTATAGCGTAACTGCGAACAAAGGATTATACATCTGATATCTGATGTACTACCTCGAATTTATGGGTATTTTTTCCGAGCTTTTTAAAATTTACAAATTACGGAGTACATTTTAAATCATATATATGATGTTTTCCGAGTTCTATTGTAATTTTTGTAGCTTAATGATCAAATGAACGAACTCAAAAACTCGTAATTTTTAATACAAAACTCGAAAACTGTATTATAAAGCTCGAAAACTGTATCATAAAGCTCGAAAACTACCCTATCTGTTGATAATCCACTTACCGAGCGTAACTTCGAGGGTTGTGGAATGTGTAGTTTTTGATCGAGTATCCTTGGCAGGCGGGGTTCGTAGGAATTTGAATCTTCTTCTCCATTACCTTTGAAATGAATCATAAAATTGTAATTATAGGGTTCAACCTCTTTTATTAACTTTGCAATCACACGCTTATTTGTGAATTTGAACCAAATTGGCTTTTTTGTGACTTTAAGGATTCGAATAATCCAAACTGTAATCTGAATTGAACCATTTCATTTAATCTGCACAAAATTATTATTTTCTTTTATTTTTTTGGTGCTTTAATAAATTAGAGCCTTAAGCCCTTAATCACAAACTGATTTGGGATCGTCTAATGTTCATCACCTTGTGAAAACAACAATGACAGTTATCGGTAGACGGTAATAACGGTAAAGAAAAAAAATATTTTGACATCAAATTTGAATGCGATTGATAACTGCATTTGGAATTGCGCAAATATTTTCTGTACATCCATAGCGTGTTTGATAACTGGAAGATAATTGAAAGTTTCTATTGTTTAGAATGATTTAATATAGCGTTGAAGTATAATTTATAACTCTAGTTCATGTTTTTTCTATTGTTGGTTTAGAATCTCCTTCCAATATGGTCCTGGTTAAATCAGAGAATCAATTGAGTGAGTCTCTCCGAAAAGCAACAGGTACTTGATTCATATCTGAATTACATGCTAGTTAGTTATTTTTTTTTATGATGGTAGATCAATCCATGCCATTCTTGCTAAAATTTATATTACCTGGTGGTCAGATGACTCTTTTCCGGCAATCTTCTACTTCACAGCAGAGTGGTGTGGTCCATGTAAGTTTTCTGGCTGTAATCTGGGTTTTAGATGCTATGTATCTGTTATGAAGTATACGTTTAAATGCTGTATCTAAGTGCCTTTTTTAATGATGGATAGTAATCTTCAGTATGTTTACACTGGCTTGCCTTGTCCAGATACCAAAACACGTAATCAGAACATAAATGCTATTAGCAATTTTACTGTTTTTCAAGGCTGCTCAAGTCTTGATGGATACAGAACATCCAATACGTTTACGCTCTTATTAGAGTGTATGTTATATTGATATCAAGTAAGCGCCATGATAGAATAAGCTCAAGACGATTTTTGATTCGTTGGGGTCCAGTAATAGGCGTAGTTTGTTTTATACCCTACCCTTGTTAAAGTATCGGTTTCATTTATAAAAGTTTAGTATTGGAATCTACGGAATTTTATACTTCATTCATAGTGCTACGCTATAATCAATTGACCATTTATAAGACCCGGGAAGGAGACGTTCCTTAAGCATCCATACAAAAACATTACATGTGTGCCTCTAAGGCTTCTCTTATGGTGAGACAAGAAGGAACCTGAGGTACACAACCTTACTCCCGTGTTGAAAACACACACGAGTGGATCAATAATGAAAATTGCACCTAGAATCATGTGTGGACTACTACTTCACAATATAAGAAACTCAAACAATGTTAGCGAGACAATTTTACAACACGTGTCACTGAACTTGATTCTTGGTGTATTCTGCAGGTAGATTTCTATGGCCAGATATTAAGAAGCTGAGTGAAAGTCTGCCAGACGTAACCTTCTACAAGATTGATATTGATGAGGTAATTATCTTCCTTGATCCTTTTATATGAGTATGTTGAATGTATCATACTTGTCTCTTAATTAAACGGAAATAGATTGAGCTGAATGGTGAATGGTTTTGTTGTAATTTTGTAAACGCACTTCTCTGTTCAAAATCTATATATTTCTCGCTGGGAACAAAAATTCCTGGAAAGATGCAACAGGCAACCGGCAACAGGCAGGAAGTTAGCCTTGGTGGCTATTAGAAATAACCCTGTTGGTAACAGTTGTGATACAGTCTATACCCTTGTGGTAGATTGACACACACTATGTACATTGCTCATTTATTGGCGTCGATAACGAATATTGTCTTGAAACTTTGTAGGTGTCTACAAAAAAAGTGCCTCTACTTTTGTTGTGTTAGATCTGATCTTTTCTAATCCCCAGTACAGTCTGTAAGCAATTAAACCCAATAGTCCGATGTTTACTTTCAGTGCATTGATGTGTGCGCACTGGTTAGTCTTAATTTGTGTTTATTCTGTAGCTTACTGCTTGCTTGTTTAACGGTCATCTGTCCTTGTAGGAGATTATGACAAAGAGTTTATGCACATGTTATATGATCCGAGATGCCTCCTTTTCTTCACTTGTTTGATTTGAAATTGTGTTTGTGTCTTGTTATCGGTTATCCTTAGAGGTTTTGTGCTTGTTTGCAGGTGGGAACTGGGCCAACGGTACATAAGTTTTGCATATCTTCTGTGGTAAGAGACTCACCTCTCTTTGTCGTTCATTCAATCTTATTCATAGCACAGTGGAGCCCAGAAGCAAACCTGAACAATTTTCATTACCTGTTTTTTTTTATAAAAAAATTCAACAATATAATTGCAAGAGTTTTTACATGATGTGGTGACTGATACAAATAATAGTTCTAGGGGATTGAGCTCATTTGATTTTCTTTAGGCTTTAGTTTGTTAGACTGTTAGACTGGTCTAAACGTATAATAATGTCCTCACTCCTCTCTAAAGTAGACCGGCCTAACATATAGGCTGTTAGTGGGTTGGTGTTTACAGAATACGGATTAAGGTTTTGGCGAGCAGCTTTGGCAAAAGTTATGTAGTTCAGGGTTAGGGGGAAAATGTAAGAGACAAGGTAAGCACTGGAAAACAGCAACAGTAACTCTGATAGAGTGGTAGACATCAGACTGCTCTAGATTGAAATACTGGGAAATCCAAACCAACAAATGATTCGTCAAATGTAAGACTATGTACTCAGCCACTCTACTACCACCAACAATTGCTGTCATCAACACCACATTTTCTAAATTTCACTAAAATCTCAAGACCAGCCTCCGTGTAAATAACTCGTGCCATATGTATTTATGTTCATGAACTTTTTAAGGATTGAATCCATGGATGATACTCCTGTGAAACTTATAGTACTGAATCTGGGGTCATGACATTTATGCATCTTTACATGTGCATCTTCATTATTTGGGCTACGAGGCTAATTCTATTTAACCTTAAGCCAGACTCAGAATGATTTTAAATTTAGTCAACAAATACTGAAAGCTTATCATAATTCTGAATTTTATTGGGTAATGGGAAATTCTGCTATCATCTCAAGGCATAAGTGTAACTGTTTCTGTTCTTTTTTTTGAAAGACTTCCTTTCTGATGTTGAAGCAGGTTTAACATTCTGTAATTCGCTTGTGTTCAATGGTTTTCAGTAAAAAGTTTCGCTTTCATTTATGTTACGTGATTTCTGTATTGATACAAATTTATTTTTCCTTTTCTAGCCAACTCTCCACTTCTTTAAGGATGGAAAGAAAGCTGCCGAAGTGGTTGGTGCTGATTCTAGAAAAATTAAGGATATAACAGCTTCACTCTACAAGTAAGGATCAATCACATGGTATCTTTCTGTTTGGTCAGTAGTTTAGTAACTTAAGTATACTACTACTACTACTACTACTCTAAGCAATCAGCGAAGCAACATATGATCCTCCTTACCCCGCAGTTTTCAGGATCTGTTCAGGTGCTAGGGTTATGTTGTTGGTGTTTTCATAAGAATTAGCAGGCTTATGGTTATGTATAAATGGAAGAAGTCAAAATTACAAAACCCCTTAAACAGCCATGTATCCAAGTTGACATTTTCCCTTGAGCATCCTATTCAGCTTCTTTGCACTTAAAAAGTCAAAGTGCTTACTGCAGATTTATTTTATTCACCGTGCTACTCACTCCATTGACACAATGTCTCATTGCCATTAACTATTCTATTTTGTCCATTCACTACATATAAATGTTAGCAGCGAGCCACATCGAGACTATTTCATTTTCCAGTGCTTGTGAACAGTTGTGAGTGGCCCTCAGCAACTTCCTTACACAAAATACATCTATTGACAACTGGGGGCCCCTACGATGAAGCTTATCAATAGTTGGTAGAGCACATTGCTCACTGCTGTGACTTTGTGAGTTCTTAAACACTACAAGAGTATCTTAAATAGGGCTGGCAGGCTAAATAATGGAATCCCCATGGATCTACATGCAGTAATTATGTCAAGTTTACCTCCTTTGATCAAAGACACATCAACAGGTTGGTAAGGTCCTTTTGTACAAGACCGCCCTTTAATTCTTCACCATAACCTATGTACTCCCAATCTCCCAATCTCCCACCTTTTTACTTTTTCATTCTTATTCCTTCCTCACGTCCATAATCCAACTCCAATCATCTCTCCGCCCTTGGGGTATGTGACTTTGCGGTTCTGCCTTTTTCAAACTCTGTATTAGTGTAAACGTATCCATGAAGTAGGAGTTTTCGAGTCATGCGAATTTTTTTTGGGTAGATTGGAGATCTTTAATCTAAAATTATCTTAAATGTTTCATTCCAGGAACAACCCAGCTAAGTAGATTATATGTTCTTGCCATATGTGTGGATTCTTAACACTTGCTTGAAGAAGAGAAGTGGAAGGGAACTTTCTTTCAGGTGAATGCCAATTTACTGTGTTTTGGCTTATGCTCAGCGTTAGTGTATGGTAATCGCTCCTACGTTAGAGGTAGACAAACAACATTGCACTCCTAGCATTTGTGGTATCTTTTGTTATAGACTTATAGTACTGTTCAAACACGGGATTAGCTTGCGGCAAATGGACAAGGTTTCAAACTGGGATTCGCGTAAGGCTTTGGCCAAACAGTATATCATTTGGCGACTGACATTGTCTGCTTGTGCTGGTTTTGTCTATAATCTTTGTTGTTCTTTCAAGCATTATTGATGTATTTTTATTTCCTTAAATGAGCAATATAGTGAGTGTATAGTCCATAAAGGTGACAATTGGTCACTCGTGTCGTTGAGGAGTCGGGTTGTATTGGGGGTTTGAGCTCTATCAGTCACTCAGTTTCAAGTTTCAATTTAATTTCCAATATTGTGTTTGTATGGGTTCTTTCCCTTTTTCACTCTTCTCCTCCAAGATTGACATACGACACTGTCTTGTCGGTCTAGTAGCCAAATTCGGCCAGAAAGTGACGATATATCAGACTGCCATACGAAATGGTAATATGACAATCAGATACGGAGTATAATTTTATCCTTTGAAACAATGCGTAGTGGAAGTACTAGAAAGTTTGAGAAAGTAATTTCCTCTTCCTAGTTGAAGCCACCTTGGAGGCCAACAATGAACTAACATCAATCACGGATATGGATCTCAAAATCACTTTTTTTTCCTCGTCACCGTCTAAAAAAGTATCCACAACCACAAGTTGGGGACGTTGTGTTCAATCTAGAGCCGGCAAAAGCTGACCCGATCTGAGGAACCCGACCTGATTCGATATAACTAGATATGCGGTGGCCGTGTCGTGCCGGCCCGACCACCTCTATCCGCTGCCGCAGCCCGGCCATTGGCCCGGGAAAATCGGGCCCGTGCCGTGCCTGGCCCGTGGGCTCGGTCGTGCCTGACCCGGGCCGGCCCAATGTAATTTTTTTTTTAAAAAAAAAAATTTGATTTTTTAATAAATAAATTATGAATAATGAATAAGAAATATTAATAATGATTTAAAAATATATAATTTATTAGTTACTTAATTAATAATGTATAATCAACTAAATATTAATGTAATTAATTATAAATATTAACGTAATTAATTATAAATTCGAATGAGACCCCGTGCTTGGGTCGTGCTGCCGTGTCAGGCCCGCCGTGCCTATGTCGGGCCGTGCCACCCCGTGCCCGTGCCGGGCCGTGCCTTGGCACGGGGATTTCTCTATTAGCCGCGCCGTGGCCCGCCTCCCTACCCGTCGTGCCGGACCCGTGCCGGCCCGAACTTTCGCTCGGGCTCGTGCCGTGTTGGGCCGGGAACGTGCCGGACCCGTGCCGCCCGTCGTGCATTTGGCCCGACTGCCAACTCTATTTTAATTACTACTACCGTACTACGTCCGTGTCTCTTATAGTCGATTTAAATCACTAACTAACGTAAACTACATATTCATGGTGCAAACAACGTACATATAGCCAAGAAACTTAAAATAAAAAAGAAGTAATGAATAATTTACCATAGATGTAGTCAAGAAAACTCCATGGATCAAGCAGGTAGTTTTGAACCAAGATTTTCGAGAAACGATGCCGAATACATTGATGATAGAGAGGGGTGTCATAAGAAGAAGCTCCATCCAAGCAAGACCCGCAAAAAAATGAGGTTTATCCGCAACCAAGGAATCTCCAACCTCACCAATATACCAAGAACTAAAATGTACCAAAAAGTTTGGATGATATTGTTGTGGAATGCAAACGACGACATCGTAAACAGGGCCTCCTATAGCTTTTATCATGAAGAACACAAATAGTACTGCATCAACTACTTTCATTACATACACCATTCTTTCTTGTACTATAAACTACGAGTATGGAGTATTCTTTTGGTGTTGATTGATTGGTTTTTTTTTTTGCTTGTGTTATAGGTAAGGCCATGACAATATATAACTTGGTAAGGATTTGAACCAGGATTTATGGACTACCTTAGGTTATGATAACTTTTTCTTAATCATTAAGCCAAGATCTTTGCGGTTATAAATTTGGTTGTTTTTCATAAATATTAATTATTGCGTCTTTTTTAATATAAAAACCCTTATTTATATTGGCGAATTTGCTTTCGAGGTGTAGCAATCCCAATTAATTAGACTACAAGATCGCAGGATCATAGGATATACGGAGTCGATTCACCTCGATTGGCATGGATCTAAAAACAACGAATAGACGTATTAAAAAATTTATATTCTATAAGCCGAAATAACACAATTTTCTTTTGATCTAGATAAAGCCACTCATAATCAATTGGCACCAGGTTGTTACTTGTTAGTTCTCCGTATAAGAGTTAGGGCTAAAATAAGGACTTGAAATTTTTTATTTTCAATTAAAAGACTTATACTATACAGTTTTCCAGTTAAGGACTTGGCTCCTCATTCGGTTACCTCTCCCAAGGATTGTCCATATTCAGACTATTTTCCCTGAAAAATTAATTAACTTTTGCAATGTATTAAATCAAAAATATCAAAAATATGATCAAAGTGAGAAAAGCTAATTAGAATGAAAGTCTCTTTGTTCCCCTGTTTTCACCAGTTCTCCGTTTCTCCAAGTTCTTTTCTTGTTAGGTTTTTATATTCAATTATTTTATATCTTACATTTTCTGATGGGAGCATATAATCTAATAGTATTGGTGCTCGGCTCCGTCCGAGCTACCTATATTTATCATTAAAATCATAAATTTATCATAAATTAAATATAATTTAAAGTTGTATAACTCATAAATTTATCATCAATATATTTTCTTATGACATATCTTAAAATTACGATAAAATAAATTATTAGACAATTCATTTTTCCCACTATTAATAGTTTACTTTAATCAATTGGTAGGCTAATTGTTCATATATACTTTTTTTATTGTTAGTATTGTTTCTTTTATCACATTCGTTATTACTACGGTTACTTTCACAACTCCATTATTGTTACTTTCACTACTCTCACCTTAACTAATGATACTTTCACTAATGCCGCATTAAAATTAAAAATTTCACTACTCCCGTTGTTGTTCTATTACTGTCACTACTACCGGTTCTAATATTGTTACTTTAATTATTGAACTGAGTGATTACTATAATTTTATTTGTTGATGATTAAACATGCAATTTGAGTACACGTGCAATTTTAAGAGGCTCATATATTTATATAAATATATTACATATATGTTAAAAAAATTATGCAATATTATATCTTTTGGAAACCTAGCTTGATTTATTTACCTTTTAATAGTTTCCACAATATTATGTGAAAGTTAAATAATTATAATTTTTTAATTTAATATATATTCTAAGCTACTAATTAATACCATAAGTGGCGCATGTTTATTTTAAGAAAAATCACCCTATTTTGGTATTTTCTAAATTTATACTTCAACTAAAATTATATAATATTTACATTGAAATCCCTTGATCAGGTCTATCACACATCGCTATCGATTAAAAACTATATAGTATAATTAATTTGTATAACATTATTTAATTACATGGAAGTCCCTTGGGTTCAGGATTTAATATATAGTATATATAGATCGATAGAACGGTCATGTTACATTAGACCACCCACAAGCAGGAGTCAAATTAATTGAGTCACCACTCATTTTTACTCTATCACACCTTATTTACCTTGACTCATTTACACCCTTCCAAGTAGAAGGTCACCACTCACCACCTTAATCACCAACCCAATCATTTTTTTCATTTTCTAACCTTTTTAATAATTTCCCACATTCTCTACGCCATCAAAACCTCTCTCTTAATTTTTCAATTACTTTTTACTAACAAATTGCAAATTAATTTTAATTTTAACAAACTATAAAATGATCCCAGAAATTAGCCAAAACTTGAAAAAAACATCAACAAAAAAATCCAATGTTTTACGTGGCCCAATAAAAAAATTAACCCGCTCCCAAAAGAACGCAAATTATAAATATTATGCATTATTATGCAAAAGAAACGACGTTGTAGGTCTTCATCTTATACCCTTCAGCAATAAAATTAGTGAAGCCTAGCGGAGAAAACGTCGAAGAGTGATTAACTAACTGATGTTGATACTTTTACGCAGTTGCTAAATCCTACACAAACTTTTACTCTATCCTACACAATTTGTCAATGTATTCCTTTCCTGCCCTTCTCCTTACAAAGAATTTTTTTAAAAAAAATTAATAAAAAAAATCAAAAACTACCGGCTTCTTCCCCGACCCTCTTCTCCCCGACCAACCTGACCACCCCTAACTCATCCCCGACGCAATTGAGTGATCAAATGCACCACTCTCCCCATATCCGGCGCATCTAACCAACTTCTCTGCCCATTTTCAGCGCGTCGAAGCGGTGGTCTGCGGTCGAGTTATCGCCGTCATCGTCAAACCCACCCTGTCCTTTTGCCCCTGCGCGTCGACCCAACTCCCTTCTCCAATTCACGTGCGTCGTTGAACCGGTGGTCTATGGCTTTGAGTCGCCGCCTGTGGTCTATGGCTCTAAGTCGTAGCCGTCGTTAGTTTCTATGAGCCCATGCTATCGCCGGTGGCCATTAGGGCCGCGCCGGTGACAAAATTGTAATTTAAGATTTCAATTTAGTAAGGAAAAGTCGTTCTTGTCATGGGACCCCAATTGTCGGCGAACCGAGAGAGAGTCGAGGCGCTGCAAGCCAAAGTCCGGTGGCGCACTTTCCGCATCGTCTGCTTCCCTGCGTTGTAGCCGTCCACTGTGGTGTTCTCCCAATCTCTCTATTCTAAATTATTTTAGGGTTGTGTTTAATATGGAAGGGGTAAAGTTGGGAAAGACGGAAAATTTGTGTAGGATTCAGTAAAATATTGTGCGGGATATCCATATCAATATACTAGGTATATCTTATAGTGTCAACACTCAACACTACGAAAATCATGGTGTAATATTTGAGGTTGTTATTTGATATGACACGATATCTTTACACGTAAACTTAAGTTATTAGGACAAAAATACTACTTCATTCGCCTCAATTTCATTGTCTCTTTTTTACTTGACAATGAGTCTTTTTTTAAGACGAATATATTCGTTTTAAGTTAAAACGGGTCAAATAGCATGTCACTTGCTTAAACAAGACAAATATTTTTGCTAATATCTAAGCATTGTTCTTTGTCTTATATATGCAAATGGTGTGTTATTTGACCTGTCTTAAGGTTAAGACGGATACTTCCATGTTAAATGAGGATTTGTGTTGACTTGACGGGCTATACTGCCACAAACAAAATGTACTTTGTTGAACCATGTTTGTTGATGATGACAAGTCTGTGCTACTTGTCGTTTAACGTGTTTGATTGCTTTGTGCATGCCTAGATATGTTATTCACATAACGCAAAAGTTGGAATAATGATGCTTGAAGATCAATGAAGATTAGTTCTAGTCAATTGTCGTATGTCGAGTTGGTGTAAAGATGATGATCTTGAGCATAACTCGATTTGGATATTTTAAACAGTCTCACAGACTGTTTAACTCGGTCTGACTATTGAAATCGAAAAACGCTGCGCTTTATATTGTTACTAAATATTTCGTGAGATTTGGAAAAAAATTCCTAACAGAATTTTATTTTGAACAAATATTTTGAGATCTAATAATCTTCTTTCAATTGGAATTTATTTTGGAAAAACTATTTAATTAGAAGATTATTTTATCCAAGATATGGAAAATATATTTTTTTGGAAAACTTATCTTTTATAATATTTTTCCTTATCTTGTGGAACTCTCTCAACTACTTCTTTTTATGTATTTGAGAGTCCATATCAGAATTAGATACCTCACCAATTTGTGCTGAAACCTTAATTTGCAAAAAGGATTGAGCTTTTATTTTATTTTCTGAAAAACTCTTTTTGCAAAACTTTTGTGAGTTGTGTCTTTCTTTTTGAGTTGCTCTTGATCATCTATCTTCTAAGGATTTTGTTCTCCATTGTTCAAAGTTGTGAACCATATAAGGAGACTAAGGATTTTTAATTTTCAGATTTGTGAGAAAAAGATTATTGGGGTACGGGGTTGTACTCGAGTCGCACGATCGGGTTGATCGTGGGGATCTTCTTTGTAATCGGGTTGATTTATAAGGAAGATATTAATAAGAGAGATAGTGGACGTAGACCTTTAGAGAGTAGGTCGAACCACTTAAAAATCTATGCGTTCTTATTGTTGTTTGATCGTTATATTGTTTTCTTATGTTTCGATTCATTCACGGATCTGTTCGAATCAGTACTGCACAATCTTCATTGTTTAAACAGTCCGCTGAACTGTTTCATTTGCCTGAGTGCTGATTCGTAACAGATAAATTCCGAGTTGTTTGTTTAAAGTTTTAAAATGTACTTAATTCACCCCCTCCCCCTTTTAAGTATTAGATCCATAAACTTTAAACTTTAAACAAACAACTCAAAATTTATCTGTTACGAATCAGCACTCAGGCAAATTAAACAGTTCAGCGGACTGTTTAAACAATGAAGATTGTGCAGTACTGATTCGAACAGATTCGTGAATGAATTGAAACATAAGAAAACAATATAACGATCAAACAACAATAAGAACGCATAGATTTTTAAGTGGTTCAACCTACTCTCTAAAGGTCTACGTCCACTATCTCTCTTATTAATATCTTCCTTATAAATCAACCCGATTACAAAGAAGATCCCCACGATCAACCCGATCGTGCGACTCGAGTACAACCCCGTACCCCAATAATCTTTCTCTCACAAATCTGAAAATTAAAAATCCTTAGTCTCCTTATATGGTTCACAACTTTGAACAATGGAGAACAAAATCCTTAGAAGATAGATGATCAAGAGCAACTCAAAAAGAAAGACACAACTCACAAAAGTTTTGCAAAAAGAGTTTTTCAGAAAATAAAATAAAAGCTCAATCCTTTTTGCAAATTAAGGTTTCAGCACAAATTGGTGAGGTATCTAATTCTGATATGGACTCTCAAATACATAAAAAGAAGTAGTTGAGAGAGTTCCACAAGATAAGGAAAAATATTATAAAAGATAGTTTTCCAAAAAAAAAATATTTTCCATATCTTGGATAAAATAATCTTCTAATTAAATAGTTTTTCCAAAATAAATTCCAACTGAAAGAAGATTATTAGATCTCAGAATATTTGTTCAAAATAAAATTCTGTTAGGAATTTTTTTCCAAATCTCACGAAATATTTAGTAACAATATAAAGCGCAGCGTTTTTAGATTTCAATAGTCAGACCCATTTAAACAGTCTGTGAGACTGTTTAAAATATCCAAATCGAGTTATGCTCAAGATCATCATCTTTACACCAACTAGACATACGACAATTGACTAGAACTAATCTTCATTGATCTTCAAGCTTCATTATTCCAACTTTTGCGTTCTGTGAATAATATATCTAGGCATGCACAAAGCAATCAAACACGTTAAACGACAAGTAGCACAGACTTGTCATCATCAACAAACATGGTTCAACAAAGACTTGTCATCATCAACAAACATGGTTCAACTCTTAGCATCCCAAAGACTTGTCATCATCAAATGTGTCTCTTTTACAATGTCTTCATACAAGACTAATAGAGACAAAATTGAATTCTTTATAGCAAGAGAATCGAGCAATACAGAACAGACTTGCAAATTAAACATTTTCACGTACTGTTCGATACATAGACAGACACCTTTTCAGAAAATATTTGCAAAATGAATTTAAAAGCTTAATACACAAAAACCTAATTTTGCAAAAACGTTAAAGCACATGAAAAGGGTAATTATTTCTGAAATAATAGTCTTGTATTTATAGGAGAAGTATTGGTAAATAAATCTTTTAAATTAAAGCAAAAAGATAATATATCTTGAGAAGATAATTCTAGAATATTTTAAGATAACAAAAAGATCTCTTTACTTATTCTCCAAGCAAAAATAACTTCCAAGATTTTGATCCTCAAATTCTATTATAAACTGAAAGTTTATTTGCTAGGATATTTTGTTCAAAGATAATATTGTTTATAAAATATTTTATTTCGAAATATCTTTTAGGAAAAGAATTTGGAAAATCCTTTCAGCAGTGTCTATGAACCAGATCTTAATTGAACTGTTCAGCGGACTGTTCAATTATTGCTCAGTAATATACTTGCTCGTCTCTTTACTTTTACAACACACATGACACTAAACAACGACACACTTCTCTTCAAGCTTCATGTCTTCATTAAATATCCTTTGAACCTATACATACTTGAGAACACACGGATTAGTAGAATAAGGAAAACATTATACGAAATACTTGTCATCATCAAAAGAACATATCTCAACAATTTCCCCCTTTTTGATGATGGCAAGTCTTTCAAATTAAGTTCCCCCTCAAAATATGATTTCTCATGAATGATCTTGAATGAAGCTTGAAAGTAATGACCAAAGTAGAAGAGAATAACAAATGTCAAGAGTTAGTTAAACCGCTAACAAACTTGTGCCAATGTAACTAAACACCTTTCGAAGACGATAAGATAGTATTAGTCTTGAGAAGGTCTAATAGCAAGCAATTAACAACAAACATATATATTCTTCCCCCTCTTGACATAATCGAAAAGGGAAATAACATTAAAAGGCTAGAATTGTATAAACACGAACAAGATTACTCCAGATTTCAAGTATGTGATGCTGAACATAATAAAGTCATCATATTGAATATCACCACAATATGCAAATAAAAAGTTTCAAGTGTCACACAAAGGTTAGATCAAATGCGGAGTTCGTTTTGTAAGGTTAGAGAGGGTTTTGGTTTATGTGGCTAGGTTTGAATTGACTTTGAATAAGAGTATAGAAAGTACATGAGATTTCTAAACTTCGTGCAAGATAATTGTAGCAAAGAAAAATAAGATACATGAATATGGAGTTTTCAGGAACATGAAAACATAAAAGATTTGGAATGAATGAGGAATAAATCGTTAGATAGTGCTCATATTTCTTCTTCTTTTTTCGATCATTTTTTTTACGATCTTCCTTTTTTTTCGATCTTCTTTTTTTCGATCTTCCTTTTTTTTTCTTCTTTCGTCTTTCATTTGTTTTGCACTTTTCACTTCTTCTTTTTTTCAATTTTGAGCACTTTCCTATTCCTTAGAAATATTTCCAATGTGATCACAGTTCATCCAAATTTATAGCATCATCAAAACTCCCGATAAAAGTCTAAAATGAAAACATGTAAAAATATCATTATTTTCTTAAATATGGCACGAATAAAAGAAACTCAAGACAATATACTCAAATCAAAATCAATTATAGGTGAAGGTATAAATTAGTTTTGGGTTGTAGGTTAAATGGATAGTCAAATTGATTTGGTGCTTCCTATCTATTGTAGATAGGTTTTGGTAAGGCAAAGTTTTGGGAATTGTACTTGATAGGCTCATATTAGTGTTACTTTATTAAACTTTCTTAGAGAAATAAGGCGGTATTTGAAAGGGGTTTTGCATACTAATAGTCACAATTGCCTGAATTTCAAGTATATATATGTAATAGTCGAGTTTTAAGCCATATTCGGAAGCGGAGACATATCTTGAAGTCAACCATAGTACAAGCCATCTACAAGGAAGAAGGAATACTACCTAAGGCATGAAGACGGCCAAGAATGAAGCAAATTTAAGATTTGAAGCTTCTTTCGCTTGCTTGAGGTTAACTTCAAAAGGCGATATCTTGAGCTCTAGAGCTATTATTGATGCAAGGAAAATTGGAGGTGAAAGCTTATGAACTTAGCTTTCAAACGGCTGGTTGTACACCTCATTTGACCACGAAACGAGAGAGATATGGCCTTCATAAAACAATGTTATTGGCTGCCTCAATGCGCACGGTGCGTGGTATGGTATGGTTGCTCTGTTTTGATTTTTGCCTTTAGCAAGACAACAACATTTCCAAAGCCCATTACTCCAAATTAAGACTAGACTACAAATAGATGATTACATTAAATTTTCATATCTTATGCTTTATTATATCAAGTTGTAATTGAAGATTATTCATCAATTTCAGGTTTTTGATCTAGTTTGGAGAACTAATCTCCCTTCTTAATTCTATCCTAAAGGTTTAAATTTTTTTACTGTAAGACAAGTGGTTTAATCCTACTCTATATATCCTTATTAGTGTAATCTATTTGTATTAATATTTGATTATGGAATTCTTGGATGCTTAATTTTGTTAAGTGTGATTTCCTTGTATCTATTGTTGGTAGAATTGTTAAGTGTGAATTTCTTGTTATTCTTACTTAAGCAATCACTTGTGTTTAAGTTAGTGAATGTGATTTCTTTACTAGCGTGTTCCATTGGAAAGAGATTAACTTATAATTAGGCATTAATTGTGTTCATTGTGTCTATTTACCTCTATTAATTCTCTCATGCTTTATCTTCTTGTTAATTTAACCAATGTATGTGTACTTGGTGGTTAATAAGTTGGGTCATCAATTGATTTCTTATTCATTGTTGTCGGCTAATATTAAGGAGATGTAGGAGATTTTCACCCTAATATAACATGGTAATTTGAATAATAATATATCGGATTGTGTTTAGGATCGATCATTATAGAAAACTGGATGGATTGGGTTAAGTCTTTTCTCACCTTGTTGCATATTCTTATTTGGCTTCGTTACCATAAATCAAACCAAAGCCCCTATTTTTACCGTTTATTGTTTATTTCAATTGCAATTAATCTAATTATGCATTTAAATTCCGTTAGTAATCTACCTTTTATGGGTTCGACTCTGTTGAACACAGTTATATGATTGGTTTTGATAATGACTTGTTTGATCTTATAATGTATATGCTTGTGCTTATAATTGTTTGTTTAGTCTTTGATAGATTAAGCATGGTTTGGCACTTAAAGTTATATCTTGTTCAGTTATAACCTTGATGATTTGTGAAGCAAAGGTATTGCAAGGTTATAGGTCATTGAGTCATAACCTTGGAAATGCTACGGTGAAGTTACGTTATGACTGGTTCTGTCATAACTTTGGCGAAAGTCAAGCTCAAGATCAAAGATAAAGAATTGAAGTAGCTTGCTAAGCTCAAGATGAAGAGCTCAAGATTGGAATGAAGTGATGATCAACATACTGAAGATCTCCATGAAGATTTTATAGTATAGGTCGTCATCCAATAACGGTATCTTTCAACAGTCAATTTGGGAAGTAAAGTTATAGCTGTTTTACCTATAACCTTACTTGCCGGGCTCAAGGTTATAAGTGATTCTACTATAACCTTGGAGCTGCGGAAATCGGTATGGCTGTTTTAATATTTTAAAACTGTTTTTGAATAAAGTTTTTAAACAAACTTTTATAAGAGGTGTATTTATGGTAGAACATAGCTTAAATTTATTTAAATTGAACATCATTGTGATTTCTCTATTGATTAGTAAAACAACCTATGAATTGTCATGCTATCTAGGGACTCATATATGTTCAAATCTAAACCTTAAATATATCTTGTTAAAACCATGTTGGACTAAGGCTTCACGAAACTAAGGCTTATGAGCCGTGTTGTTTGTGAATAGCTCTCGTGTTCAATTAGAGTTTAAATAGGACTCTAAACCTAATATCTTTCTTGTTGCACAAGGGCGACATGTGGTGAATTAGGGTTTGTAAATTTGACCTAGACTTGTCTTGGTACCCAAGTTAGGTCACGGCTATACTAGGGCTTTAATTAAAACCTAGTTCGTTCTACTACAATAAAAACTCAGGCTTCCCACGCATTTAAAATCAAGCTTTTCACATTAGATTTTATATTTTTGCATTGTGATAAATATTTCGAATTAAATCTTTATTTCGCAAAACCTATTTTCGAAAAGTCGTACCTTTCTTGCACCTTACTTTTGAAGGAACGTTGTTTGATAATAGTGCTTGATTTGTTCTTATTCGTTCAATTGTGTGAACATAAAAGAAAAAAAAATAACACTTTCTTATTAACGTAAGATAGAATCGAGTATTTAACGATACTCACCTTGAGTTACAACTAGAGTTAGTTGTACGAGTGAGTTAGTAATTTTGTAATCCGTAGGAAGGTACTAAAATTATTAATCGAGAAATAGTGGACGTAGGTTTCAACGTGTGAAACTCAACCACTTCAAAAATCCTTGTGTCTCTTGTTACTTTGTTTGCTTTACTTATTTATTTGTTTTCAAACACACAACAAGCAGTTAGGTAGGTCGTGTTTAATCAATAAATTCGAACTACTCATTGCTCATTCACTACTCGGCGTTACCTGGTTCCCAAGCTAGCGCGCCTCTCAATGTGTCTAGCTGTGTTGAATGGACATATGTTAAGAAACTAAGCAATAAGAAAGTTTCTTTTTCAAACTCTACCCAAAAGTTTCCTTTTTCAGCTAAGTGAAACGTTGAGTCTCTCTAAATTACCTCTGACCTCTCTCAACCACAGGTGCTCTCCTTAATTTTTGTCCCTTGGCTATTTCAGTTAAAAATCCTTCCCTTGATCTTGACCTTACCCCCTTACCACACAAAAATATCCAAAAACTTAACCATCATACTCAGCCTCCTCCTCCCCTAGCCAACACTCCAAATCCTCTTTACCATGTCCAGTTCAAACCTCATGTCTTCCCATCATAGGAGTTCGACCTTCACTCCTAACTCTCCCAGCGACAAGCATAAACTACCTACAACTTCGATCTGGTCCTCAAATCGGATCGCTTCCTCTAACTCCTCTAGACACAAAATATCTTCTACTAAACCCCTATATCATTCCTGATAAATTCAAGAACTTGATGATGCTCAACCCCCTCCCGCAGTGGAAAGACTTGTTTCCGGCCCATCTCTCAAACCTGTCAGATCTGGTGGGGCTCCCGCTCGTCTTACTTGTGTTCCTTCTTTGGCACCTCCGTCAACCATCTCCCATAATCTTCCCACACGAGTTGGTTCTCCCTTAATTAAGGGAGATATTTTCGTTGACCTCTTTGATCAAGAAGTTCAACATAGCCACTCACTCGAACTCATTAAAAATCCTCAAGTCGGTTTGCCGAATTCGTCAGTTGAATTTTTGGGTATCGTGGATCCACACAGAATCGTTCAATAGAAATGAGAGAATTCAACTTGTCAAATAAAATGATATACAGCATAAGGCTAGACAAGGTGTTCGATCTTCTCGAGGAGGACTTCTCGAAAGCTCAAGACGAGCTTATTAACTCCTTTCTCATCCATGTTGGTATGTCGATCATCTCGTGGAATTGTAGGTACATTGTGAGGCCCTTATTTGCTGGTCACGTGAAGCTCTTAATTAATACCCATAAGCCCGATATTTTCAACCTTACCGAAACCCGTGTTGTTGGCCCTACGCGCTCTCTATTTTGAGGAAATTACCAATCGACATGATGTCCTTTGGAATTCCAAGGATATGGATGTGTTGGTTATGAACAAAGGTGGGCATTTAATCGACATGATGGTCCGTTAACTTCTACAAATTTCCTTTTTTTGCTTTCAGCTATCTATGCTAAGACTAAATTTAGATTTAGGAAGGCTCTCTGGAACCATCTTGTTGAGTTTAGTTCTTTTGTGCATACTCCTTGGCTCTGTATTGGTGATTTTAATGAAGTTATAAATACCTCGGAAAAGTTTGGAGGTAACCCTATTAAGCTTAATCGGTCTAGGCTCTATGCCTTCACCCTAATTCTGACCACCTTGCCTCCCTTAATTATTCCCTCACGCTTGAACGTAATAAAACCCTTGACCAAGAGCAACTTTTTTGGCGTGATCGATCCTGTCATGACTAGCTGATTGACGGTGATCGTAACACCAAATTTTTCATAAATCTGTCATTCACCGTAGAAAGCAAAACCGTGACCTCTCTCTCTTTTATGAGGTAGGAAATGAGATTTCTAACCTCAGGGACTTGGACTCTCATGTCCTAGATTTTTTCTCCAACCTCTATCTCACGGGAAATTTGACCTCCCTTCGTCTGTCCTTCCCCATTCATTATGGATGGGGGTGGTGAGTCCCAGCATGACCTTTCTCACTCTAAGAGCATGCACTTGAAGAGAATGATAGCATTTGCGGCTTTGCGCTGGAGACTGAGGGGGGTTTACCCTCACGTGACTGGTTTAGGAATAACAATTTCATATGGTGGTTGGGCGGAAGCTGCGGGTTCGAGCGCGTTAGTCCTAGTGGATAATTCGACAATCTAACTGCGCCCCTGCTTGTCGTGATGACTTAGTAAGCAAGCAGCCAAGTGCCAACTCCGGTCCTTTCGAGCCCAAACATCTTCTTTTTCAACTCGACCCTGCCTTCTTGAAACTTGAGAGCTGATCACGACGAAACATTCTCCGCATGGCAGGTTAGTGGCGAACAATATCGCGTAGGCACCACCCTGTTCTGCCAGCAGCCAACTTCGGCGTGTCAGCAGAAAATCCATCTTATGTCGGACTCAGGAAAGACACAAAGGCCACGAAAAGACAGCTATCGCTCTCTCAAAAAAATTCTACAATACCGCAGACTAACTTTTTACTTCCCGAACGGTAGTCGAGTCCTTCAAATCGGGTATTTTGGCAAGAATTGCTCTCGTGCCCCTAATGTGGTGTGGTTATGCTCGTTCCTTATGCTTTATTTACATGGGTTCAATATTTCCCCATCCCCTTCTCATCAATGGACTCCTGACGTGGCAAAACACCTAGAAAGCCGAACACCCCGAAAAAAGGGGCGGTAGCTACTACAGCGTTAACTGCTCTTTTTTGCTTTCCCTAAGTATATCAAGTATTATGAACCCCTTGTTGCGGGAGTCAACCAATGGAATGGGACTTTAAGGAAACAAATAGTCGAATTTCTACCTAATCTCGTGCTTAAATCCAAATTAAGATGGTTCGCCTATGTTCGAAATGTACATCTAGCGAGTAAGAATCTTGGCCACTAGCATGAGTTGAAGCGAAGGCTGGCTCGTTCTCTGCCGCCAATCAATCAAACATGTTGTTCGAGCACCAATAGTCGATTTCCAATCGGGGGATGTTTCGGCCTATATTCCTACAATCCTCTGTCCGGAGCACTTGGATAGTCTAAATCCTACCCCTAGTAGAACCACCATCATCTAAAACTGCTATGTTGTCTGTCTCTTCGTCTAGTTCTGGTCTCCAGTTTGTAGGTAGGATCTCTAAGCCTATCTAATGTTGAATCCAGCTTTCAACAAGGGAAAAACTAGCGTAGAAAAATGCTCGGATCATCTAACTTCAAGGATTTAGCCGAGAAAAATGACAGGTCCAAAAGATCCTCTTTAGAAGCCTAAAATCGCAGGCTGAGGAGAGAATTCTTTTCCAGTTCCAATGCCAACCGCATGCTCGCTTCATTCATACGTTGCTCGCCCCCAAGAAAAGGGAGGATACTGAAGCATAAAGCATGTCCAAAACTAAGTTGAACGTGGATTCAACCCTAACTTGTAGTTTTATTCTTTTACTAGAGGTGGGATTCCTACCAAAATGGGTGCAACCGAGCACCGCTCGCAGCCAAATAAGGAACGAAAACAAAGGAAAGTTAGTCGAGCCTGCTTTTTCTGCTGCTACTCCCATTAATTAGAGACATGCAAGTGGTTAACCCGCGCAATAGAAATCAGGTAATTCGACATCCCATCGTCTGTCCTTCCCTATTCATAAATGAGGGGGCAAATACTATTGACTGCTCTCAACCTTTCTCTTTTGAAAGAGATCCATTATGCCCCTTTTCCTTGGGCCCTAACAAAGTTCCGGGGCTCGACGATTATCATGCCGCTTTCTTTCGGGAATGCTGGAAGTTCTTCCACCCCGACCTTACCCTTTTCATCAAAAACATCTTCCTCCATAAATCTGTGTCTCCTTCTATAAACAAAACCACCATCTCCCTCATCCCCAAAACTCCTAATACGCAGTCCCTTAAACAGTTTTGACCCATCAGTCTCTGCAATTCCATCAACATAATTATCACTAAAATTATCGTGTCTCGTCTTAAACCCATCCTCCCCTCCCTTATCTCCCCTAATCAAGGGAGCTTCATATCGAGTAAGGGATGTGACTCCAACTTCATCATTGCTACTTAAATCATCCATTCGATGAAGTCTTATAAAGGTGGCAAAGGTTGGTTCACCATCAAGCTTGATCTTGAGAAAGTCTTTGATCGTCTTGAATGGGACTTTATCGCTCAATGTCTTATTAACTTTAACTTCGACGATGATTCTGTCAAGCTTATTATGAGCTATATCTCCACTAATACCTCTCATATTTTCTTTAATAGTCATTTTCTCCCTTCCTTTACCCCCTCTATGGGGATTAGCCAATGAGACCCCCTCTCCCCTTATACCTTCATCCTTTGCATGGAAGCTCTCTCCTCCTACATTAAAGAGGCATGTGACAACCGTGAGTGGTCTCTTTTTCCTCTTGGGAAAGGGGGAGCTTCCTTCTCCCACCTCCTCTTCGCTGAGGACATTCACCTCTTTGGGAAACCATCGAATCGACGCTTGAAGCTTTGCAAAACACCCTCCATCAGTTCTGCCGCGCCTCGGGTTAAAAAACCAACCTCAACAAAAGTAAACTTCATTTATCTGCTTCCACTTCCCGTAATGATAGAAACCTCTTTGAGTTCGCCATTGGTTTGAAGCACTCTTCCTCCCTTGGTACTTAATTGGGCTTTCCCTTTGTTAGTAGGAAACCTAGCCGTGTGTATCTCCAACCTATCATTGACAAGATTCACAATAAGTTGGCTAACTAGAAATCTAGGTTCCTCTCTAGAGCCGGAAAGCTTTGCCTCATTTCCTCTACCTTGAATGTCATACTGAGGCACTATATGCTTTCTCTCCCCTTCCTTAGTAGAGGCTTATCTCTTATTGTCATATCTGTCCGGTCTATTTTGTGGTCAGGCTCCTCTCCTCGTGTCAATTCCCTCCACCCGGCCAATTGGAATCTTCTTACCTTGCCCAAGACCAAAGGGGGTGTGGGGAATCAAAATGCTGACACTCTAAACCTTGCCTCTTGCTGCCGCCTGTGTTGGAGGAGCTTTTTCCTCAAGAATAACAGAGTTTTTGTGGCACTCCACAGTAAATATATTAACGGGAATTTCACCCTAAAACATTTTAACCAAATCTCATTCCTCTGGAAAAGGATTTGCATTAGGTGGTCATTGATCCAAGCTCCTCTCTTGTGGTCCGTTGGTAATGGGGAATCCATTTTCTTCTGGAAGGACAATTGAACTTCTCTTGGCCCTCTGAGATCCCTGATCAGTGGCCCCCCTTTTTCGGAACTCTGACTCCTTAAGAGTCTCTTCCTTCTTCTGGAATAGAGTTTGGCACCTCCATCTCTTAGACTTCCTCCTTCCCTCCTCGATTACCAAATTTATCCTCTTGATTCCCCACCCTTCCCCCTCTTCGTGATATTGCCTCATCGGCTCTCAGTCTTCACCATGGCTTTTCCCTTAACCTTGCCTACGACAGTCTTTGTGTGGTCCCTCCTCCCCCTTCTTACAATGGTCCTTGTCTCCTTTGACTCTCGAGGGCTCCCACCCAACCCCTTATCTCCTTCTTCCTTTGGTTAACCTGGTGGGATAAGATCCCCTACAAAGCCAGCCTTTTTTTTGTTTCTTTTAGCCTTTTTCGTCGATCCATCTCCCCTTTGGTGCACTGTGACCTTTGCTCCCATGTGCTTGAGGACTCCCTCCATATTCTTCGTGACTGCCCTTCTTCGCATGGGATTTGGGACTTCTTCTCCCTCCCTTCTTTTTTCTCTACCTTAGACCTCAAACCTTGGATCTTCAGTAATTGTCCCCTCACCATGTGGGCCTCCAGCTTCTCCTTCGTTATTTGGCACATTTGGTTGCGTCATAACGACATTATTTTCAATTTGGTCCTCATTCCTATCTGCCAGACTTGGATCAACCGTGTCCTTAGCCTCTCCTCCGAGTGGTACCTTCCCCAATCCCTTTCCTAGCCGAGCTCTTCTCCCCCCCCCCCCCCCCCCCCCACTGAGTTAGGGCCCCACCGCTTCTGTGGGAAAAAATAAATGTTGATGCCTCATTATGTCCGTCTAGTCACCGGTTGGCGCGGGTTGTGTTGTTAGAAACCACTTGGGTTATTGGATACGGGGCTAGACCTTGAAATGCTTATCTACCTCTCCCTTTATGAGTGAACTTTTGGCCATTAAATCTAGCATAGTCTTCGCTCTTGAGCATGATGAAAACTACCTCATTAGTTCCGACTGTCTTGGAGCTGTTAAAGCGATCTTGGATAATGGTTTCTTTCTTGGAGCCATTGGTCATTCGGTTAACATTATTTTGGAATGCAAGGAACTATTAAAGGTTTCACCGTCTTTGAGGATCGTCTTTGAGCCTAGGTGTACCGACACTGTCGCGGATGCCCTTGCATACTTCTCGAGGAATGACTAGGGCCCGAACCTTGGGACCTTTTGCTGGTCCTCGCCCCCCTCCTTTGGTTTCTATTTATATAACTTGTATTCCTCTTCTTGTATTTTTGACTCGATGGCTTGTGTTGAGCTCCCCCCCGCCCCCCCCCCCCCCTCCTCAAAATTTTCATGTACTTTTACTCTTCCTTTTAATATTATTGCTCCTCTTTTCCAAAAAAAAAAATAGTAAATGACTAATTATGGCAGTATTTTTACTTTTTAAGCATGATTTAGGGTTTTTGAGAAGAAAATAATGGAGAGGGTGTATGTATTGTTGAATTTATTGGGAAGGGGAGCCCATGATTTTTCTTTTATATGTTAGGGTTCATTGTCCAAGGACAAAATTATTGATTTTTCGTTGTTTAAAGAAGTTCTTTCTCAATAACGTTTTATTTATTTAGGAAATATTACGATGTATCTTCGAGTTTTACATTAACCTACAATGACCTTATTAATTGTCTTTGTTGAGTTAGTTTCTTATTTAATGTACTCCCTTCATCTCTATCTTACCCCTCACAAAATAAAATAGGCAAACAATAAATGAGACATAGAATGTATTAAACTTTAATTTCTCTTTACTGTTCCAATTACTCGACAACATGCTTAATTACTAATTACTTATATTGGAGTAAGTGTCGTCAACAATAGTGCGATCACTTAATTAAATCTCATTAACAAGAATATAAAGGGATAATTAACATTATAGTCAACTGGTCCACATTAATCGGTAATGATTTGCTTACTAGAGATTGACATTACTGTCGTATGACGGTGGTGATCAGTTCATCCCTTGAGGTCTCACCGAACGGACGATTCCCTAATCGTGAAAGTTAATTAATTTTATATAGATACAGATTAATTAATCCCTTGAACTAAAGAAGTTTATATTATAAGTGAGAATCATGTCTTATTGTAATATGATTAAATAAGATTCAATTTGATAATATAATCGTTATATTAGTAAGAATGTTTAATGTTTATTAAACATTTGAGATAAGCATAATTGGTTCATCATAATTACAATTAGTTGTAGATCATATCAACCAAATATGAGATGACCCATTATATATATATATATATATATATATATATATATATATGTGATTATAAATTATTGCTTAAAATGTTAAGTTTAATTTATTTGACATGAAATTGTATTTAAAGTAGTTAAATACATAATTATAAGATAAGATAACATGTCACGTGTCACATATGTGAAAATTGACAAAATCACAAATTATAAAATGGACTCCATTTTATGTAGTGGCACCGGTTTTATGAGGATGGGTAAATGGTTGTGTAATTATTAGTGTTCTAATTAAGATTAGAACAAAATGATTACTAACCTATAACTAGCCCTAAAGCCTAATGCTTTGTTTAGACAAAAAGTTAAGCATGCTCACCTTCTCCTATGTAGTGGCTGGTTGCTCAGGCTAGTAATAAGGAGATGTTTCTCTTATTATTACTTACTAATCTTCTCATAGAAGCACAAGTTATTTTATCTCACATTCTCACTAGAAACTTGAGAAGTTTTTCTCATAAACGAAATTTCTCATATTACTAACATGATTCAAAATATTACTAAGTGTAGTAATAGTTGTATTAGTAATATTATTTAAGGGTTTCATAATCCATATGTATTCTCTAGTATATGATAAATGTGAAGTTTTGGGATAGTCTAGGTGCAACTTAGAGAAGTGTCTCTACACTTGAGTCTTAAGGAAGTTCATCTCATAGTGAATTAGCTCGAGAACAAGAATAGGAAGGTGTCTTATTCTTGTGCACATTTCGGCCAAAAGCATTGTGAGGAACAATTTTCTTCTTATCTTTGTTTTATTTATTTTCCATGCACTAGATCTTGGAAACTAATTAAAGAGTTAATTAGTAAATCTTAAGAATTGTCTTAAGAGAAGGTATATGAACCTAAAAATTGGTATCAGAGCATATGGATGTTGCATACTTGCATACAAATCGGTTTTATAAGTTTTTACGAGTTAAAGTAACTAAAAAAACTATAAATTTGTGGTTTATATGATAAAGTCACGAAATGTTTATGAATGAAATACCTCCTGGTCCTAAAATATTTTTATGGGTCATTTTTATGATTTATGGAAGATTATTGTTTGGTTTAATGATTTTTGGTTAAATAAACACATTTTAATGAGTAAAATGAACTTTTTATGACTAAAAATAGCTAAAATTTGAATCTGGCCATGACATTTTAGTATGATATTACATGCATATTTTACCTGCTTTATGTAAATTTTAAGATAAATATGAATTATTTTTCATGATTTATGATTTTTAATAGTTAAAAATGCATAAATAGTGATTATTTTGGCATAAATAGCTAAAATGAATTTTTTGGCATGAGAAAAATTATCATATGTTGCATAAATATTTCACATATAATATTTATAATTTTAAAATTAATTAGATTAATTTTTGTTTGATTTTAAGTATTTTATTTGATAAAATCGATTAATAGCAACTATATTTTTCTCTACAAAAATTCAAACAATTTTGGCCCAAATTTTGAGATGATGATGTTTTTGGAAATTTTCCATAATGTAAAAAAAATTTATTTTAAAATTTATGAATTATTGTAATTTAATTTGGAATTATTACATAAAAGTTATGTTAATAAGGGTCAAAACCGAGCAATAATGCAAAACCGAGTTGAATTGTCATCAAGTAATAAGTGGAGACTAATTTTTTGAGTCCTAAAACATTTAGGATAATTAACTTGGACTTAAATTTGATTTAAGTATTATTTTGTGATTTTAATTGGTTATTATCACGCATTTTCATAAAACCGGGTTATATACGATATAAGTTTTATTAGGGCAATTTGGAACATTATTTTGCATGAGTTTTACATATAATTATGCTGCATTTTGAATGAATGAATGTCATTTTTGGATTTATGTAACTTTGAATTATGTAATTTGTCTTAGTATGGCCTTAGTTTTTAATCGATATTACCCGAAATGTATGGTAATATTGATTCGGTTGTAATTTTAATGTGATCTCGTATCACTTTTATTGTAATATTTTATTTTTTCAAATGTATAATAATAAAGTCATGTAATTTTTTATTATATAATTTTGTAATTATTTGTAATACCGGAGTTTCCTAAAGACGGAGCCATTCGGAAAGGCGTTCCGAAAAAAGACGGTGTCCTTGGAAGGCATGCACATGAAGTTCAAGGGACCAAAAGAGTTTGTTTCCGAATTTGTAAATAGATTATTTTATTTTCTATTTCTAGGAAGGCCATAGTAGGAATTTATTTTATTGCTTGCATTTTTATTTATATGTCACATGCATGACAAATCGCCATATAAATCACACATGCATTTTATCGAGTTAATCGATCGCGTCAATTATAATTATCGATAGATCACCATTTTTGTTCACTTAAAGAAGATAGATAATAAATTGACTTGACCTCTATATTTATTAATTGAGATTTAGGCTTAACAAATAGTAGAATTCATGAATCCCAACTTCATAAGGAAGTAGGCTTGGCTCACCGAGGTGCTAAACTTGTTACGTTGGGTAAGTGGAGAAATAAATTGTTATTGCATCGAAATTTGGTTGTTCTCAACGGAAAAATTAGGGTCTGTGGCCCATGTGTTCTGGGCTAAAGATGACAACAAAGTATTTCATCGACCAAGAATTCTAATTGTAGAATCGGTTAAAGAGTTAACCCACCAAGTAATATTAATAAAGGTCGTGGAGTCCGTGGCTCACATAAACCCGAGTTAATATAGAATTTGGGTCTTGGAATCATTTATGTAATTGGGTAGAGGTCATTATATAAATGCCAATCTTGTTTAAAATGTTTACAAGTATTAAAAAAACGATAAATGTTGACATTTCCTTCATCTCAAATTTTGTAGTTTAAACTTGTTTATTTGCATTGGTATTTACCATCCCACCTCTCGCACCAACTCTTACCACCGTGTCATGGCTAAGATCCGTTATGGATCAATGCAAACTCGAAAAGAATGGTTCTAAATTTCGCGGATTGGAATGGGCAAGTTCGCCTAGCCACCAAAGGTGAAGGTTATCATCGTTACCTCACCGAGGCTTATCCCACCACTGCTAATGCAAGGTCAACTAACACCGTAAGGGAGGCCTATGAGACCTACCCAAAAGAAGTCGGCTGAGATCAAGAATGTCTTGATCTTCTCTAAGGATGTCGAGCTTCAAAGGAATGTCATATAGATGAATTCCACATATGAGATCTACTCTAAACTCGTGACCATGTTTTCACGAGCTCCTAGGATCGTACAGTATGAAGCCACATCTTAATTTTTTCGACCTAAACATGTAGGATGGTCAAAATGTCAACCCTACGTGCTCAAAATGATTAAGCATGTCAAGGAACTCAATGAGCAAGGAATAACGATTCCCAAGCAACCTGCGATTGACCGTGTACTCCACTCCCTAAAACTTATAAAATGTTTTGTTGACTTTAGGGTGAACTTCAACATGCAAAACGTCACCACAACTCTACATGAGTTGCACAAAATGATTGTGCAAACCAAGCGTGAAATGGGCTACCATGCTAGCACTAACAAAGATGTTTTGAATATCAAATGACAAAAACAAAGGGAAGTTCAAGAAGAGTGGACACAAAGGGAACAAGCCCACACCTTCAAGGACAAAGAAAGGCTATTGGGAATAGTTCTTCTAAGTCTAAGAAGGGTATCGCCTCCAACGACAAGTGTCATTATTGTAATGGTATAGGCCATGGGAAACGTATTTGCCCCAGATATTTGGGAGATATTAAGACTGGACGAGTTCTTCCAGTAGACATTAGTTCTTTTGGATGTTTATGTTATTGATATTAATCTCAACTTTGGTATTTTGATACAAGTTGTAGTTCTCATCCTCCTAATTAGATTAAGGGCATGAGAAGAAAGAAAAGGCAAAGCAAGCTAAAGGGGATTTCCAAGATGAGGGAGCTAATGTAGCACCGCATAGAGGAGACTTATGAGTGACTTGGCGCTATCTTGCTATTTATTTTTCTAGTTATTTTGAATGTCGTTTTAGAACTTTTGATTTCCGTGTTAGACATAGAAACTGTTTATTATTTCCATTTTGAAAGACAATTGTTGTACTTTAGAATGATGGCTTTGTTTCCAACCCAATTAATTATGTTTATGGAATTTATGTTTTAAGCTTTTCATTATATAAAGTTAATATCTTAAACATAAAGTATTGTGACAAATTGATCATATGAGAAAATATAATGATTTAATCATTATAATCGCCTAAGTTATGAATTGGATTCTTACATATGGACTTGTAACTAAGTATCACAACTTATTTGAAATAAGAAAGATCAATTGCGTAGTCAAATCGAGTTAATGAACTCACATTTGGGGATTTGCAATCCATATAAGCCCCAAGATAAGATCTTATAACTAAAATATGACTCCATACGGGTTATAGAAGGGATGAGAACCCTAAATTTGTACAAGACATGGATGAAGATCCAAGTATTTAGCTTAGATAGAACAAGTCTATTGAGAAGTTATAATACAAAGTCTAAACAAATAAGTCTGCTATAGATCGCTCAAAGATAATACGAGCATTTTACCTCATTAAACCTAGAGAACAAAGTTGTTTGTGGTTCATGGTGCTATCCTTCAAGAAAATATGTGTATTTTCAAAAGAATAGAGTGGGGGAAAATTTGTCACATAACTAATTTTTGGATAGAGAGACAAGAGAAAATGTTCTTAAGTCGTCCAAGGTTAGAGGATAATAGTTATAATTTTTACTTTTTGAAAGTAATAAGACTATGACCTATAGATTGGCGGTTATAATTTCCAATTCGAATTTGTTGCATAAGAGCCTTAAGAATACAAGATGGATACTATACATATAAAGTTACTTGGGGAGGTTTGGACCTCCCTAGGGTGAATAAAACTTTATTGTAAAGTATTATATATAAGCTAAAATATAACCATCTTTGAGATCCAAGATTATTGCATCTACACCTCGTTGAAAGTATATGTATGACAAAGTGACAAAGAGTTGTTTAAAGTTACCTTTCTAAATGGGCATTTAGAAGTGGACAAGTTGTCGTACAAAACATAGGATATCAATGTGTGATCCTAAGAGAGCACTTGAAAGGTTGTAATAATCATTGCATAACAAGAGAGAATGGTTTCCTCGAATTGTCGAAGAGCCATGTTTATGCATGAAATTAAGTAGGAGCTAGATCAATCATGTATGGACATGAAGGTTAGTGGTAGTTATAATAATCATGTGTGGACATGAAGATTAGTGGGAGCACATTGTCTTCCATGTCTTGTATGGAAGAGACATATTAATCATTAGGAATGATGTACTACCATTGCCTTCCGTGTAGGAGTGTTTAGGAAATCATTTCTAGATGAAAGACTTGGAAGAAGCTTATCGTATCTGAGGCAAAATATCTTCCATGTTTTATATGTAGGAGACATATCAATCATTAGGGAATGATTTACTGACATTGCCTTCCGTGGAGGAGTGTTTGGGAAATCATTTCTAGATGAAAGACTTGGATTAGGTATCCAAAATCTATAGTGATAGATGAGAAATGACACACATGATTGCCAATATTTCCGCCATTAGGCCAATTGTATATGTCAATATATGCACATACCTTGATAATTTGTATGCTTGGAGCATGACAAGTCAATAACAAATTAATCCATATGAGAGTCATTGGATAGCCTTCAAGAATATTCATGAGTTTCTCGAGGTGGACTATGAGTTCATTATGATGTTTGGTTATGATAACTTAGTTGTGTGTTAAATGTTACACAAACCCAAGTTTCCAAACCTATAAGGATCTGACAGAATCCTAGGCTAACTTTTTTTATACTAAAAGCGAATAGATAAAAGGCATGATTGAAGTGTCAATCATTGAAGATTCTACAAATAGAGTCTTAGTACATGGTGATGAGGAAAAGATGGCTCATAAGGATCTAATAGTAGATCCTTTCACCAACATACCTATCAAGTGGTTATTGTGATAATAAGTGGGAGCATCTTTCAAGTTAAGAGCCCAACACTAGATAGAGATCTAGTGATGTACTTAGATAAATTCATGTTGTTGGGAATAACGATGAATGGAAAGAAAAGGTAATTTATAAAGCTTGAATAAATGGATACATGGTATATCCACTATCCAAGCTTTTATTGCATTTAGACAAGATGGTCATGAAGTATCATGGAACTTGTACACTTCAGATTATAAGATATGAAGCAATAACTTTGTGTTGATTGTTCATATATGATAATCATATTTATCGTTTGAGTTTCTAAAACTCATTTTTGTGCTTTGTTATATCCAAATAGGTTGTAGTGACAACTTTGAACCCTATTAAAGTGAACTGGATAAACATAGCCTTGACCCCTAGTTGCTTACATGACGTGACGTCTCAAAGTGACTGGAGTGTAATGAGATTGATGGCAAGTTCAAGTGCCATAGAGTCATATGAGATGACTAATCGTCACATAGGCAGACTGTATGGGACACTCTGTCGGGCAGTGACCGCTTATAGAGTTTTGGCAAATTCATAAAGCCTGGTCGTCGCGAGAGCTACTATAATATTCTTTTTGAGTCAATTTTATAGACTAAAGACTATTCGCCCAAGTCGACACAGTTTCTGATTGACTTTGATTTTTGCCCCAAGCCATTCTGTAAAAAGGGGTGAATGGGCAATTATTGGGTCATGAAGAATTGTGAGTGTACGAAGGAAATAGTGCGATAGACATTATCCAACCCCTTGCCAGGGTTAACTAATATCTTAGGGCCACTCGAGGAGTAGTGAACTGGAAATGCGTGGCCGCGCTCGGAAGGTATCTACGGTAGATAATTCTGGTCAGACAGTTACTCTCCAGATCGAGTAAACCACTTAAGATATGATCACATGCAAGTACGACCTGCAAGACACCTTAGATTGAGTGGGAGATTATAATGGGATAAGAGAATTGGTGACGCACACTTGTTTCGAACAAGTGGGAGATTGTTGGAGTAAGTGTCATCAACAATAGTGTGATCACTTAATTAAATCTCATTAACAAGAATACAAAGGGATGATTAACATTATACTCAACTGATACAGATTAATCGGTAATGATTGGCTTACTAGAGTTTGACATTACTGTCGTATGGCGGTGGTGATCAGTTGATCCCTTGAGGTCACACCGAAAGAACGATTCCCTAATCGTGAAAGTTAGTTAATTATATATAGATACAGATTAATTAATCCCTTGAACTAAATATTATAAGCGAGAACCATGTCTTATTGTAATATGATTAAATAAGATTCAATTTGATAATATAATCGTTATATTAGTAAGAATGTTTAATGTTTATGAAACATTTGAGATAAGCATAATTGGTTGATCATAATTACAATTAGTTGTAGATCATATCAACCAAATATGAGATGACCCATTTTATATATATGTGATTATAAATTATTACTTAAAATGTTAAGTTTAATTTATTTGACATGAAATTGTATTTAAATTAGTAAAATACATAATTATAAGATAAGATAACATGTCACATGTCACATGTCACATATGTGAAAATTGACAAAATCACAAATTATAAAATGGACTCCATTTTATGTAGTGGCACCGGTTTTATGAGGATGGGTAAATGGTTGTGTTATTATTAGTGTTCTAATTAAGATTAGAACAAAATGATTACTAACCTATAACTAGCCCTAAAGCATAATGCTTTGTTTAGACAAAAAGTTAAGCATGCTCACCTTCTCCTATGTAGTGGCCGGTTGCTCATGCTAGTAGTAAGGAGATGTTTCTCTTATTATTACTTACTAATCTTCTCATAGAAGCACAAGTTGTTTTATCTCACATTCTCACTAGAAACTTGAGAAGTTTTTCTCATAAACTAAAGTTCTCATATTACTAACATGATTCACAATATTACTAAGTGTAGTAATAGTTGTATTAGTAATATTATTTAAGGGTTCCATATGTATTATCTATGATATATGTGGAGTTTTGGGATAGTCTAAGGGCAACGTAGAGGAGTGTCTCTACACTTGAGGCTTAAAGAAGTTCATCCCATAGTGATTTAGCTCAAGAACAAGAATAGGAAGGTGTCCTATTCTTGTGCCCATTTCGGCCAAAAGTATTGTGAGGAACAATTTTCTTCTTATCTTTGTTTTATTTATTTTGCATGTACTAGATCTTGGAAACTAATTAAAGAGTTAATTATTTAATCTTAAGAAGTGTCTTAAGAGAAGGTATATGAACCTAACAAGTTTGTCAATTTACCCATTAACCCACTAAATAATGTACGAATCTAACTAACAATTCCTTCTCTATTATTTTATAACAAAGATTACAAGTGATTTGTAATACATGTTATAAACGATGATGATAAGACATTAATAAGTCAGAATAAATGCCTTAGTACGGTTGTTTGATAAGCGATAAAGTTAATGCAGAGTTGATGGAGGCCGTCATGGAGAAATAAGAAAGAAGTTTAGGAGTATAACATTGATTACAAAAAAGAAAGAGGTATAACACTGAAAAATTTAGAGGTACACCGTAGAATAACTATTTTTACAAAAAAAAAAAAGACATCATAATGACACATAGTTGAAAGTAATTATCAAAAATGGTCCATGAAAACACACTTCTTTTTTATTCTATTGTTTAAGTTTAAAATTGCGAAATTGCCAAAGTCGCTAAGCTACCTAACGACTTTGTTAATAGTTGGGCCCCTATAATAACTTGTAAATGAAAGGGAGAAATTGATTTTGGAGCAAAGTTTTTGAAGGACACTGGGGGTATAATTGAGATAAAACAGTTTGAGCTCGGCTCGATAACTTAACGAGTTAGGCGAGTTAAAGTTGACTTGATTCAAAAAGTTCGCGAGCAGTTTAGACTTGTGTCATAAAATTATAATATTTAGCATGATTATATCTTTGTATAATCGTATAAAATGTTTTCATTGACTTTTCAAATATTATATCTAATCTACGAATACCCTGTTATTGAAAATATCGAAAGAAAAATAAAATAATAACTTAACATTATATATAGGGTCGAGTTGAGCTCGAGCTCGGGTTAAACCTTACAAGCATAGTAATTCGCTCAATTTTGCAAGCTCGGGTGAGTTAGAGATCAACTCGAGCTCGGATTTTGTTTGTAAGCACAAGTCGATCAGGGCTAAGCTCATGCTCGACTCGGCTCGTTATCACCCATAAATGACCCAATGGTTATGATCAAACATGAAAATAGAACATGCAAAAAAAAATAGTATTGTAGCAAAAATCAAAAATCAACTTGGTCTAACCACCTTATTATACAAAATTGCCAGAAGGTGTAAGACTGTAAGGTAGAATACAACCCAGAAATGGCAGCTCATTACAGTATGGACTTGAAGAGGTAGCTGAAGTTAGCTTAGTTGTTGAAGTTAACATTAGCTGTCAATGTTGAACTTGGTCTACATGAATTTGTTCAAGTTAACATTAGTTACTTGTCAATGTTAGCTAACTATCATGATAAGCTAATTCAAGTTAGCTTCGACTATCAAGTTGCTGCCTTAACCCAGAAATAAGCTAAATAGACCACCGGTCCCTAAGCGCATAGCAGTTACGACCATGGGAAAAGCCGCGGGCTTTAATCAATTAACTTAGCTCCACGATATCCTTATAGATGGAAACAATGATGTTTGTTGTAAATGCTTAGATGTTCTTATGAATGATGTTCTTAGCTCCACCATATCCATATGAATGATGTTCTTATGTTCATGTTGTATCATCTGAACATCATTCATATGGAGTATTGCGAAGCTATCATTTTGAAAAAAAGTTGAAAATATTTTGTATGCTGAGATGTCTGTCGAAGTCAATGAGGTTTGATCACTTAAGTCAAATGAGTCGATTGAGAAAAATGTAAATGGGATGGAAGATGTGCAAAATACTTGTGTTTAGCCCTCCTACATGCACTCGCTTCCGACAAATGCCCATTAAGTCCCACATCAAATCTATCTTTTTTGAGTTTCCTGGTGTTGTTCGCCAGAAGTATATAAGCAAGACTTTTCTATCTGTACAGAAACTTGGAACCGATGATAAAGCAAGTGATTTTCTTGTACGTAACTAAATTACATAGCAAGGGTCATAACACAATCATCTTAGAACATATGATATAGTCGCGATGTTCTGTCTTGATATAATTGATTCTTAATCAAACAATTACATTCATTCATACAACACTGTCAGTACTTGGCTGATGTATTGTTCTTGATTCTAACAATTACATTCATACAACCCTATCACTACTACCAGAGCTTACATCGACATCTTGTGCATTTCGTGGGTACGAATCTTGTGTAATATTGACAGCTATATCCCCATCTCCTACCTGTAAGTACTGTTAACCCGTCTGGGTCGAGTTTTTCCATCATAAATACAACTAATACAACAATTTTCTGGGTTTATGCCTGGTCTGAGATATGATGATTTCTGTTATCAACAGGTTTGCGACCCCTGGCGCCAGCTCATCATAATCAGAGTGGCCACACTGTGAGCCAAGGCCCCACCAACTACAAATACATGAAAGATCTGATGACTGTGACCGGCAAGATCAAAGGCACCGGGTCTCCAGCGCTCTGGAACCCGACTCACATAAAACCCTGCTCCTGTGGCATATAACATTCCCATGAAAACCTCATACCCCAGAGCTATCAACATCTGTGGGTGCGCTCTATGGACGATGGCGGCATGAACGGCTGGGATCACTCCAGAGAAACCCATGGTAAGAAAAAGTGAGGCCCTAAATTTACGGAATCTAGGAGAGGACAGGGCCGGGGCAAGGAGGGTAATTATGGAAAGAATGCCGAAAATGGTAATTGAAGTGAGATAGAGAAGTTTCCATACAGGTTGGCAATAGAAGGCATAGTAGATCGGGGCGAAGAAGGAGGAGACTATCATGATTGAGATGCCAGTGTAATCCAAACGCCAGAAGAAGAGGTTTAGACGCTTTGAATGACAGGCAAGGAGGTGAGATATCGAACTGAACACTAGGCAACACATAGCGCCTCCAAGGAAGACGAACCAAGGCCATTTTGGGAGAAGTGCCGAATCAGCTGTGTCAAATCCCATGAGTGAAGACGGCTTTGAGAAGTGTCTATATTGTGTGTCCTGCACAACAAGCAAGTAGTGATATGATTTCTCTGGAAAATGTTGAAAAATTAGCTACGCTCTATGTTGCTCGGACACATCTCGTGAAATCAGTTAGACGATTAGCTATCCTACGATGCTCGGTTTTAGACAATACACATGACATTTTGTAAGAAAATTGTCGAGACTGATAGTTGGACGAATAACTATGTCGAATATTTGTGGCCAGGTCTGAGCCACTGAGCATAATAGATATAGACCATTGTGACCTTAAGACCTTATCAACATCAGTTAGAACCAGTAATCTAGGCTTCTCTAACTCCAGGGTTGAACCATGGCTCGAACCCTTCATCTTTGTTAAGTAGTTATGTCGCTGCATTACAGCATTTATAGGCAATAAACCCGAGACTGGGAGCTGGACACAAACTCTTGTTGGATATTTATAGGCACGTCTAAGATAATACAGAGGTAGATCATCTAACCTTGTTAACATCAGTCAGAACCAATCATCCAGATTACAGGCCACTTAGATTACTAAATTAATTGATGTACAGGGTTAATGGCTTAACAGAATTGACATGAGATTGGGATAATTTGAGCAAGCATGAAAGTTCGAAAAGTTAGATTTTCATGTTGCAACCAATGGCAGAGAAAGACAGACCAGTGAGAGCAGCAGGATATCGACAATCTTATTTATTTTACTGCATGAATAATTGTTGCTCGAATTTGAATCTAGACGATCCGAAATAATGAAAGCAAAATCTCAATTAAGTTGTAAGCGCAATCTCAATCAAGTTGTATAAGACTGTTGTATGCATGCAACATAATTAGAATTTTTTTCTAAAATGGTGTTCAAGAGCAAACAAAAATATCAAAATGGGGTGGGTATGAAACTTATTACTCAAAATGGTTCCACGTCAGCTCTGAAGCTTGGTTCGTGTGCAAGTCGCTCTCCTCCTAAGCGACTAATACCTTTTCCACTATTTGCAAAGGCCAACAAGAGAAAAAGACAAAAGTCGTTGAGGAAGAGAGCTATTTGAACACAAGTAGCTTAGCCCATGAGCTACTCAATGTAAAAATGCAAAAAATTGTTTTAAAAAAATGTACAGTAATTTTTTTTAACAAGTCACTAAGGTCGGTGAGGGGGAGAGTGACTTCACCCCAAGTCGCTCCGTTAGTAAGCGACTTATTAAAGGTATAGCTTCGTGCATCCCTATCCTACGTGGACCCATTTTAGATAATTACTTTCAACGAATCCCCATTTTCTTAGTCTCTTTGCCTTTGAACCTTATGGCAGAAAAAAATTCCAATGTATCAATGATTAAGTGAAGTTGATAAGACAGAATGAGGTGGTTGTAGACTTGTAGGCAATACAAAGATCTCCCTTGACATTTTGTGAGCTATTTTAAGTCAAAGTAAACAAGGGGCTCACGTGAGCAATAGAAATCAGAAGGGACCCTAATATACAAATACAAGTGTCGGAATCACACACTTACTTTTGCACAACCTGTTGATTCATTTGCAGCCTAAAAGCCGCTGCCCACATGGTGTGTGGCCACGCTCAGTATCATACTACACTTCATGCTTTTTCTACTCAGAAATTCTCCTGGGTGACGAATATGGTTCGTTACAAGCTTGTTACGGATTAAATAAAACTCGTATAGGTCGATAAAGATAAGTTATTTATGATTTCTTACCCATGTAGGTGACCCCTGACGCGTTACAAACTTGTGACGAATATATCTGTCACATGAGAGACTGGCTGGATCAATATTACAGCCTGACACTAACCCATTCCCAATTTTCTCATAAATTAAATTAATGGATCAATTAATGTTGGAAGTGCATCTACTAATTTTTTAAGTTATCGTTGAATTAAATCTATAAGTAATACGGAGTAGTATACAGAAAGGGAGTTACTGATTCGCGGCTGACTTGCCTTATGGGAAGCATACATAGTCCACATGACAAAAATGCTTCGCCATCCAATCTTTATAGGGAGTATTCCTCTACTACCACCATAGTTCAATTCACTAAGTGGTCAAATGATAATGCCTATTTAAATCTTAAGAGAATAATATCAATGTATATGATCGACTTATTCGATACTAGAAATAATCATATGAATGGTAACACGGATTTCATGTAATCAACTAATCGAGTTATCAAGGTTTTCAAGTTACGGCGATAACATTTTACCAAATTTAGCACAACAGTCGATACTGACCAACAATGAGATTCAATGCTATGTTTATGAATTTATGATAAAAAAAAAAATAATCAAAACAATTGGATGAGAATCATCCAAGGTGGTGAATTTTTCACGAGTTACGTTTTCATCTTAAAATGCAGTGAATATAACACAGAAGGAAAACTCACAGTGGCAGCATTCATTGAGGAGTTGTACGAGTGTAAAGCCAAAATAGTCATCAATGGAGTAGCAACCACATTTGTCCTGGATCCCACATACACACACACCTTTGTTAGTTTTCTCTCCTACATTTTTCAAGTTGTTCACAAATTCCGGTTTAAGACGGAAGTATTCGTCTTAAACTTAAGACATGTCAAGTAATAATCCACTTGTATGGATAAGACAAACATTTTGTTGTTTTTCAGGCATTTTACTTTTGTCTTATTAAACATATTTAACCCCTTTTAAAATTAAGATGTATATGTCCGCCTTAGGAAAGACTAGTTGTAGATTGTTACATCATTACATCATTTTTGACATTATATGTCATTTTGTCACATAATAATGTCATCATGTCATGCAATTGTATGCTCACAATAAATAAATCACTCAATGCAAGATGATTTTTCAGCCGTGCATTTCACTGACATTCAAGAGGAAAAAAAACAAATTGATTTTCCATCCGATTGTCATTTGATACAATCTAGAAAAAATTACGCCCTCCTATTCACCGTCGTGTTCTTTACATTTTACCTTCGCATAGTCCTTGCCATTTTGATTAGGCATTTCAAAACAAGGAGTTGTGACCGAGTTTGCTCTAATTAATGTCATTTAAGACAGATGTATTTGTCTTAAATTTAAGACGGATCAAATATGTTTACATAGAATGAGCAAGACAAAAGTAGAATGCAAAAAACAGTTGGTCTTGCTTCAGACGGACCATTTTGGTCTGAAGCAATAAGACGAGATTTTGTAACCACTTTACAGTTAGATGTAACCACTTTTAAAAACAAGTTGTTATAAGCAGTGGTTACATCTTATCAAAAAGTGACAACATAATCCCGTCTTATTTTTCAGACGGAAATGGTCCATCTGAAATAAGAATTTGCGGCATAAGAAAAAGCAAAAGATTGTCCTATATACCCGCATCGGATGATATTTAACCCGTTTTAATACTAAAACTATATTATTATTGTTCAACAATTTGCTTACTTAAAAGGTTTCAAAGAGTGTGGCCAACTACTACTACTACTTTCAAATTCATTTGGGCAACATTCTTCTAGTTCTACCTACTTTCTACAACTCTTCACGAAAAATAAATTAGTTTAATAACAACAATTTAACAAAGATAATACCACCTTTATTTCGAATATGCCCTTTGATATCAATTGTTAGATTATCAATCTAAACAGTGGCAAAAGCAGTTGTCTAACTCACCCCAGCTAGACAATAAAAAATTTGAAATTCGTAAATTTTTAATCTTTTTTCGATTTTACTACCTTATAACATTTCTCATTCACCTCCTGAAACGCGAAACTGACATAAAATTAGGGAAGACATAATGTCCTTCAAAATTACTAATATCACTCGTACTTATGAGCTTAACAAAGTGTATTGTCATTATTATTCGAGATAACTAGCCACACATTTGGTAACAACCGTAATCACAACCTACTCAAATTCTCATTGAATCACAACCTACACAAATGTCAGCCATTTTAGTGACAAATGTGACTATTTCAATGACAACTTGTTCTAACTTATAAAATTTGTTGTGGTTACATTTCGACTTAAATGTGTCACATTACTCCATTTTGAGCTTGTCACGAATCAAAACTTGTTGCACAACCTAAGACGTAAACATGTTGAATACGAAAACACCGTATTACAAATGGAGTGAGTTACCCATTTTAAAAAACTAGTGTCAAAAAAAAAGGCAAAAGTTTTAAAAATGGATTCATTTACAAATTGCGTTTTATAAACAACATTCCGTAAACTTGTATAGAGATTGTTTTACCAACCTGAGAAAACTGGAGATTGAACCTTGATTATCCTTATTATTAGCATTCTCCATCAAAGTCGCAACCGCCATTGTTGCAAATATAATGAAACCACCCAAATGCCTGCTTCACCAATATCACCTAATCATTAAACTAACAACACATTTTCCAAAACGTATACAATCAAACGGAACCGAAACAAAAAAAAAAACAATGATGCGAGTACGTACGTCCAAATGTTGAGCGTTTCGTTATGCCAAGAAAAAACGCTAAGAAACGTATCTTTCAAAGGCCATTCACAACGGTAATAATCCAATATATACTCATTATCTTTCAAAAACTCTGGCAATTCCTCGTACTTTACCAGCCTTCTCCCGCAACAATCCTCCTTGCTATTATTATTCCCCCCCTCATTTCCACAACTCGCTGAGTTAACTCGGGATGAGTCAACTCGGGAGATTCTTCTCTCTTCGTTTCTCGTGGTGCTGGTGGTTGAGATTCTCCGGCTCATTACCGCTTTTGCGTCGGAAATGGGGAATCTATTGAATGTTGGATTGAATTTGTGACAGATTTGATGAAATGAATTGAATTGATGGGAAATGTAGAAATTTCCAGAAATGGATGATTATAATGATGATTAAATTGGGTTCATTTATTAATAGAATTCAATACTATATATATAGAGTCATAGAGAGAGGGGGGAGATGGGTCTAACTTGTAAGGGGGAATCGTAAGAGAAGAAGGTTAATTGATGTTAACGACAAAACAGGAAGGGTTACTTATAAACTTACGGAGGAGTGTATAAAATTATAGAGCTCATGTCACCGAAGATAGACACTATCCGTCACAAGTTGGTGACAGATATTGTCTCTCTCACAATATACAAGTGGAATGGCAAGGGCGGGTTTTAATTGCTCTCCCCACTTGCATACTGTGAGAGTGTCATTATCCGTCTTTAATTTGGGATGGATATGGCACGTTTTGAATGAGAATTTGGGAAAATTATAATCTTGCCACCTCCATGTGTTCTTCAAACAATCTAACGTGTCGCTGCCTAATTAGCCTAATATTCATGCCTTTTTGTTTCGTTATATATTGTCAATAAGTCTTTTTCAAGACGGATATACAATCTCTTAAGATTAAAACGTGTCAATTACTTGTCAATTGCAAGGACAAGCTGTTTGCTAGGGCGCTACGGAACAAGAGATCACTGACTCTCCGCTGGCTTTCTAAGCATTTTACTTTTATCTTATCTATACAAGCGGTAATTATTTGACCCGTCTAAAATTTAAAACGGATAGTATCCGTCTTTAATGAGAATTTTTAATATATTCAAGAGTTTACCTAGATCACACCAAAGCTAGTGGCTATACATTCTCTTGTTACCAAAAAAACAATAATGTCACTTCATGACAGATTATAAATTTTCATTTCAGACAGACAATATGAGACAAGTTAAATACATACCAAAATCATATCATTTGTTGCCTAGAAAATACCAAAAAATTGTCTTTATTACCACATGTCATGTGTTAATATTTGCCCGTTTAAAACTTAAGATGGATAATGTCCGTCTTAAGTAAGATTTACTGATGGCAGAGTCATGGAAAAAAGATTATATAACCCATTGTATTCAAGCATTATATAAGAGAAATGATAATGACACTACACTTTAGGCTGAGTAAAAATATACGATACGGTTTTAATATATGAATACATTATACGGATTTAATTATACGAATTTCCAAATACACGATACGAATTTTCGGGTATACGATCCGTGATAAGGGTAAAGTCGCGTCACCTTAATCAAAGTAATCATAATTCACTACTAACTAATAATCAGCGGTAAGTAAGGTATCGAATCCACAGGGAGGCGGTAATATTCTAATCTGTTAAACTAGGTTCGTCTCTTATAGTAACAATTTCGTGGTTTCAAGATTGGTATTTCTAAACTAATAGCAAACAATAACAATAAAAGGTTGAAAACAATAGGATTAAAAGTCTAGGTTTCTCAGGTTCACAAGGATTATTATTCATGGGTAAGGATGTATTCAACTATCATGCAATAAAGTTATCTAAGGTCACAAGATCGGTCGATTCAATTATGCCCTTTAGATCTATAATTTAACATGCGATCGCTATCATTAAACGATTTCTATTCAATTATCGTAGCCTATCTTAGTCTTAACCCGGTCGATGTTAATCTTAATTTGCGATACTAGCTAATTAATCCTGGCCAGTAATCAAACAACTAGAATTAAAACGATAATCAAACGATACCCATGCAATTGCAATTCAATTAATTAGTCTACCCCTTCTAACAATCCTAGACCCCCTTTCAACCCTATATAGGAATTTAGCTACTCATAACGATATTAATAACGATGGTAATAAATAAAGTAAACATGCTTAACAATAATGAAAGGAGTAACAAAGAATAATTAAAGAACTAGAAGATAACTAATTGAATAACGAAGAAAGATTAAAGAATACCGATTACAAGTTGAACTAAAGACAATCGTCTTGAGGAATTAATCCAGTAGCAAAGCAAAGAAAACTTGAGTTTCTAATATAAAAGCATACCTAATTATGAAAGACGGGCTTTCCTTTTATAATAAAAATCTAATCAATTAGGTTAAACTAGTTTAGGAAATAAGAAATCCGTCAAATACAGGGTTGCTCGATCGAGCAAAGTGATGTTGCTCGATCGAGCATCCTTCAGCCCGACTCGATCGAGCAAGGCAGTATTGCTCTATCGAGCATCCCTCATTTTGGCTCGTTTCTTCACTTTTCTTCATTCCTTCTTTCCCGCTCTCGATTCCCGTGCCTAACCTTCTACGATCCGACTCCGCCATGCTTCATATCTACTCGAAAAGCTCCAAATGCATCCAATCTGCATTAAAACATAACAGAAGCGGCGGAATCGATATTCTAGCTAAAATATCATAGAAATAAGCAAGGAAAGACGGTAAATCGAGTTTTATATATCTAAGGGAAGCGTAAAATATGTGTATAAATAATGATCATCAAACTCCCCCAAACCAATTCTTTGCTTGTCCCTAAGCAAAGCACTCAACACTATACAAGGACAAACATACAAATGGTGAATGAAAAACTCAAAGCTAATGTTAATGCACATACAAATCCCAAGCTATCCATATCTATAACAAAGTAATGACCAAGTTGTACCAATAAAACAAATTCAAAGGCACGGGAAAGTAGAAAACGCAGCTCATATTCCAAGATTTTACATGATACCGTAGTATAGACAAAAACCAAATACCTTTCAATTTTGCAAGGCTCAATTTGTCGGATTCTCGCGGATTCACTCATGCACTCATAAGTTTATGTAAGGGTGAGTTTTGTGAAGATAGAAAGAAATAGAAACACTCACTCAACTTATGAAACATGCATGCATTCTAATGTGATAGTAATTTCTCCAACTAATACGCATTCGCTATAAAGTACATGAATCAAGAAAATAAGGGAGGCTAATGGGTGAAGGTATAGAAGTGGATTGTGCCAAAACACGTATGGGAATGTGGGGCTAAGGCCGGTAGTCGCAGCGACACTTACCAAAACAAATCTACAAGACTAGTATAGACCAACACCTGACTAAAGAAATCATCTTAAACTTTGACAACACAAGAGAGATATTGATATTGCTCTCTGAAAAATGCATTAGACTCTAGTATATTCCCTTTCATTATCCCTTGAACAATTCAATGAAGCAACATATTTTTTCTTTGTTCCTCTTTTTTTCTTTTCTTTTCTTTTCTTCTTTCCTTTTCTTCTTTTTTTCTTTTCATGTCTTTTGCTTCATAACATTTCTCAACAAAGGGAATAAATGACACAATTGCCAACATACTTGCTACACCCGTTTGATATTCTCTTTTTTTTTTCCAGAAATCCCGACCCAACCATAGTAGACAAGTAGACAAGAAAAAACATGCAACTGCGATTGTCCCGATAAGGTAGGCAAATTCTAGGAATGTAGCTATTAGATAGGTTAAAAAACAGGCTACAAACGGCTCAAATGGGCTAAACATAAAGAACTCAATAATAAGGGTATTAAATCATGTCTTTTTGGCTATGTGAGATTTATTTGAACAAAAAGAACCGCCTTTCTTCATGCACTTATCAAACGAACGCGTATAGTATCAAGAAACGAATGTCACACTTGTGCAATTTGATGTTACATATTCCACAAGGAGTACCACACTCAAGCCTAAAGACAATGAGACCAGTTTATTGATGTTCCTGACCTAGGAAGCTCTATAGACCTCAAAATTTTAAGTGGTTTACCAACTAAAATTGGCCAAATCTAATTAGCATAAGTTATGTCAAAAACGGTCAAGACTTGTTATATGAGCTTTGTTTTCAAAAGTAGTAAGTCAAAACAATGTACATGGACAACTTATTTGGGATTCAAATGCAGAAACAATGCAAGTTATCATCATTGTTATTCAACTTCACCAAGACTCGACCTAATAAAATAAAAACATGTTTTTGGGTTTTTGTAAATTTTTCAATTTTTATGATTTTTTTCTCTTTCACACAACGGAAATAAACACACAACAGAAATAAAGACTCTCCCCCAAACCTAAATGTCACAGTGTGCTCAGTGTGACGCTAAAAACATAACAATCACACAACAACCAACATCAGCAACCTAAAGGACACAACTAACAAAGGGAAAGGGAAAATAACTAAAAGAAAATACAATAAAAGAAAGTACGGGATAGATAATACCAGCTGTATAGACATAGCCTCCCCCAAACCAGCTACAAAATGGGGGCGTAGTGACCAGTTGTCACTACTGCTCATCAGTCGGGTTCAAGTTTAGGTGTCGTTACCTCGGTAACCTTAGGGGGGTTACCTAAGCTATACACTTTTTGTAACGTGCATTCCTCTCCTGTCAGCAGGTTTTCCATCTCCACCACTTCCTTACTCCGTGAGCTTCCAGCTTCAGCAATGCTGGAAATTAAGGCGATCTCCAGAGGATCCCTATTCAAACATAAAGAGAGACAGTCATCAACATACAAATCCACAATATCGATCCTATGACATGTCTCTTCTAGCATGGGGTATTTCGTTGCATTATCTAAGTTGAAAGTGATATTGTCATCCCCCACTGTTAGTGTAAGTCTCCCGTTCTTGACATCTATAACCGCCCCCGCAGTATGGAGGAATGGTCGTCCCAAGATGATAGGAATTTGGGTGTCCTCAGCCATATCTAAGACAACGAAGTCAAATGGTATGAAAAACTTCACTACTCTAACCGGTACGTCTTCTAAAATTCTCAAAGGGTGTTTAATAGAACGGTCGGCCATTTGTAAGGTCATGGTTGTAACAGTAAGTTGACCCATATTTAGCTTTTTACATATAGAAAATGGCATTACACTAACACTAGCCCATAAATCACAAAGGGCTTTATCAATAGCTAAACAACTTATATTACAAGGAATAGAAAAACTCCCTGGATCCTTTAGCTTAGGTGGTGATCTTGATTGTAACACAGCACTGCATTTCTCAGTAAATGCAACCGTCTCCACTTCATTAAAGAACCGCTTCCTTGTCAATATGTCCTTCATAAACTTTGCATAAGCCGGTACTTGAGTGATCAACTCAATAAATGATACACTCACTTGCAAGTTCTTGACTACCTCCATAAAACTTCCAAACTGTTTATCAAGCTTAGATTTATGTTGGCGGTGAGGAAAAGGAAGTGTAATGGCAATTGGTTCGGCTTCTTTTGCTTTTGGAGATGAAGTAGAGGACTTATAGGTCTGATCAGGGGTTGCTTGATCGAGCAAAGGAGCTGCTCGATTGAGTTTGTCAAAACAGGAACTTTCAGAAACTTGTCGAGCAAAAACTTCGGATTTTTCCTGGGTTGCTCGATCGAGCAAAGGGGTTCTGCTCGATCGAGCAACCTTATTTTCAAGCTCTTTTTCACTGTTTTTCGAATCTTGACGAGCAACTTCCATACTTTCATCGTTCTCATCCCCTTTCATATCTGGGCCTTTGTAATGGGTCCCACTCCTCAAGGTAATAGCATTGGCTTGTTCATGTTGAGGGTGTCCCCGAGAAGGAAGATTGCCCGGTTGTTTGTGTGGATTTTGAATTGCCAATTGGGCAATTTGAGTATCCACTATCTTGTTATGCGCGAACAATTGTGAGATCTGAGCATCTTGCTTTTGTTGTATCATGAGACTTTGCTGCAACATGGCTTTCAATTCCACCATATCATTACTTAGAGTTGGTGGAGGTGGAGCTTGTTGAAAGTTTTAGCCTCCTTGATTTGGACGGTTACAATTACCTTGAGAATTGCGATTCCGAGGAATCACATAAGAGGAACCCTGTTGCTGAGGTGGCGGTGGGGGTGGGGTAGGATTAAGAACATTCTGACTTTGGTAAGAGAAATTTGGATGCTCTCTCGTCCTTTCATTGTAAAAGTTAGGGTACAGTGTACTTTGCTTAAAGGATTGAAAGGCAAGTACTTGCTCAACCGTACTCATACACTATACCGCATTATGCCCCATGATACCACATCTTTTACAGGTTGACTCTTGTTGAATCATGACATGAACCGTTTGCTTATTTCCAAAGATTTTGAAGTTTGTAATTCGGCAATTTTAGCAGTTAATGCCTCCAACTGAGCTGCAACGACATTGTCCGAACCTCCTCGCCTCTCATTACCCCTGGGATTGCCATACTCAGCAGTGTGAGTAGCTATCTCATCAATCAATTTCCAAGCATTAGCATCAGTAGTGTTATTTTGGAACCTTCCATTGGCATCGGAATCTAGCAATGTTCTCTGATCATCATATAACTCATTGTAAAACCGGTAGCATAGGAACCACGTATCAAAACCATGATGCGGAACGGATTTGACAAGCTTCTTGAAGCGAACCCATGCCTCATTAAAGTACTCAGTGGGACTTTGTTTGAAACTTGTGATTTGACTTCGGATGGCGTTGGTTTTCTGTGGCGGGAAATCTCTTTTATAGAATGCAAGAGCCAAAGAATTCCAATCAGTGATACCAAGTGCATCCACATCTAACTCACCCAACCAATCTTCTGCCCCGTCTCGTAGCGAAAAGGGAAATAACACCAACTTGATATGATCTTGCGTTACCCCACCCGTTAAAGGAATAGAGCAACAATAATTGGTGAATTTCTCCATATGCTTAGTAGGATCTTCAGTAGGGCTTCCTCCAAACATGTTTCGCTCCACCAAAGAGATATAAGATGGACGAATCTCAAAAGTTCCATTACCCGTAGTAGGGAGTTTGAATCCCTTGGGAATAGATGCAACGGTAGGATCCGAGTGGCAGGCTAAAGTAGGCATGGTTGTAGTGAGTGCAAAAATATGTGTATCCTCTTCTAAGGATGGTTTTTCTGCGATAAATTCGGCGTAAATTGTATCAAGCGTACTCAAGTCTTCCGCTTCTTGAATTTCCTTCCAAAAGTTTCGTCTAACTTGGAGAGCCCTCTCAGGTTCGGAATCGTAGGGTACGAGATCGGACCTGGAACACATGGACATAAACGAACACTAAAGAAAAGGATAAGAACGGTCTCAAGGAACTTAAGTTCCCTGAGACGAAAAAAAAGACAAACTAAGTAGAAACAAACAGAAAACTGTTGCCTCCCCGGCAACGGCGCCAAATTTGATAAGGGTAAAGTCGCGTCACCTTAATCAAAGTAATACTAATTCACTACTAACTAATAGTCAGCGGTAACTAAGGCATCGAATCCACAGGGAGGCGGTAATATTCTAATCTGTTAAACTAGGTTCGTCTCTTATAGTAACAATTTCGTGGTTTCAAGATTGGTATTTCTAAACTAATAGCAAACAATAACAATAAAAGGTTGAAAACAATAGGATTAAAAGTCTAGGTTTCTCAGGTTCACAAGGATTATTATTCATGGGTAAGGATGTATTCAACTATCATGCAATAAAGTTATCTAAGGTCACAAGATCGGTCGATTCAATTATGCCCTTTAGATCTATAATTTAACATGCGATCGCTATCATTAAACGATTTCTATTCAATTATCGTAGCCTATCTTAGTCTTAACCCGGTCGATGTTAATCTTAATTTGCGATACTAGCTAATTAATCCTGGCCAGTAATCAAACAACTAGAATTAAAACGATAATCAAACGATACCCATGCAATTGCAATTCAATTAATTAGTCTACCCCTTCTAACAATCCTAGACCCCCTTTCAACCCTATATAGGAATTTAGCTACTCATAACGATATTAATAACGATGGTAATAAATAAAGTAAACATGCTTAACAATAATGAAAGGAGTAACAAAGAATAATTAAAGAACTAGAAGATAACTAATTGAATAACGAAGAAAGATTAAAGAATACCGATTACAAGTTGAACTAAAGACAATCGTCTTGAGGAATTAATCCAGTAGCAAAGCAAAGAAAACTTGAGTTTCTAATATAAAAGCATACCTAATTATGAAAGACGAGCTTTCCTTTTATAATAAAAATCTAATCAATTAGGTTAAACTAGTTTAGGAAATAAGAAAGCCGTCAAATACAGGGTTGCTCGATCGAGCAAAGTGATGTTGCTCGATCGAGCATCCTTCAGCCCGACTCGATCGAGCAAGGCAGTATTGCTCGATCGAGCATCCCTCATTTTGGCTCGTTTCTTCACTTTTCTTCATTCCTTCTTTACCGCTCTCGATTCCCGTGCCTAACCTTCTACGATCCGACTCTCCCATGCTTCATATCTACTCGAAAAGCTCCAAATGCATCCAATCTGCATTAAAACATAACAGAAGCGGCGGAATCGATATTTTAGCTAAAATAGCATAGAAATAAGCAAGGAAAGACGGTAAATCGAGTTTTATATATCTAAGGGAAGCGTAATATATGTGTATAAATAATTATCATCAATCCAGTTTTTTGAAAACTGTATAGAATCCGGGTCGGGAAAAATAAAAAATGGTTACACGGTTTTTGATACGGTTTAATTAAAAATAACAAAAAAAGTTGTATGTAAAACTTTGTTGTGTGAAACTTTGTTGATCAATCTTTTGATGTCGAAACTTGTAATGTCCGCAACTATTTTGTGGGTGTCAAAGTTGTATCTCGAACGATGAATGTTTGCATTTTGGCATCTTACCTCTAATTTTGCAAGTAGTTGCGTTTTGTAGTAATAGGCTTAGTAGATTATATAGGTATTCCCGATTTTCTGGACTCAAATTGTGAGCTTTGATCATTATTAATTAAATCGGATCCGGGTATCCGATTTTCAGGTACCCGGTTAAATCGAGTATACGGAAATCGGGTCGTATCCGGGTACTAATTTTTGTCTTTTAAAAAACTAGGTACTCGATACGGTATTTAAAACGTATCGGGTACCCGGTTTTTCTCACCCCTAACTACAGTTTTTGTTAATGTCACAATAATACTATGTACAAGTTAAGTATAAGCCTATAACAATATAACTCTATAAGGGCATATTATTATTTATTGTCTTAGAAATATGATTGGCATCAGTGATTTCGATTTGCATTATATCTTTCCTTATATAAGTATATAACTACTTTCGCAAATTCTTACACAGACGGACAATTCCGTCTTAAACAATAAGACGGGGTTTTAATGTTTTATGACCATTTTATGGTCGAATGTAAGTATGTAACAACAATGATTCATCTTGTGTTATAGCTTATGGTAGTCGTTTTTCCAAAAGTGGTAATGTTTTTCTGTAAAATGGTATGAAAACCCCGTCTTATTATTTCCTATTAAAACAGGTCATCTAAAGGGAGACCAACTAAACTATGTTAAATATGAGTTTATTTATACTCCCTATGTGCCGGTTATTTATTTACCTTTGGTTGTCACAAAATCAAGGAAAGAGGAGACCAATTATTAGATGACAAGTTGATCAAAGCATAGTAGTTTGGAACATTATCACTGCCGAGGGGGAAGGATTTCAAAACCATGACATAACGGTTTACAAGGACGGAGATTGTCACTTTGCGGGATTGAACGAGGAGGAGAAAGCCTATGTGAGGCAACAATTTAAAGCTGGTGTTTTTCCAAAAAAGATTGAAAATGGTCTTCGCTAAAGAACGCCCGATAAACCGCAACAGTTAAATAATCAGATTTATAACGAGATAAGAAAACTTATGCGGGAATTGAGAGGTGGAAGGAACACATCACAATATATGTTGCATGTGACTAATCCCGAAACACGACAAATCTCTCATATCTTCATGGCGCATCCCAAAGTCGAGAAGCTCTTCTGAGCTTATCATTACGTGGTGCTCCTGGATTCGACATACAAGATAAACACGTACGAGGATCCACTTGTTGAGATAGTTGGTTTTGCCCATGCCGACTCTTCGTTCCTAATCGCTTGTGCACTTATTCGGTTATTCCTACGGAGTCTGAGGGTTCCTACACGTGAGTGTTAAAGAAGTTGGTTGACAATCTTGAATACCTCGATCTCTACCATGGACGATGAATATCAACGTCTCACGCATAATAGATAAGTTCATATTCATCGTCCATCCATGGACTTCACCATCCTCGCACAACACCACCAAATTCGACGCCATACACAACCACCCAAATTAAACAACAACAACCAGCAACAATTGACTTGAACAAAATAAAAGAATAAAAAAAATGGAATTTATAAATCGGGTCAAATTAAATACGAAAAACAATAATTAAAAATAACTACTAACTAAAATAAAAAATGTAAATATAATAATTGTACAATATAATCAATTAAACAACAAAAAAATATACAAATTCTAACATAAACTAATTATAAAAAAAAGGAGCAAAGAACAACTCACTAACCTCTTAATTGCGGCAATCATGGCTGGTGGTGGTCGGCCTGGTATTCCGACAAGGGGGCTGTTGGGTGGAAGGTGAGGGGTTGAAAGTGGGTTTGAGTTTTTGATTTTAAGGAATTTTGAAAAAGAGAGAAAGTGATTTGTTTTAAAAAAAAAAAAGCCTCATCGATATTTACTAAAATGTCGTCGATATATTACAATCGAGAAAGTGTAAAGAGTTATTTGATTATGTTTATGGAAAAGAATATGATATGAAAACTTTATGAAAAAGTGTATTAGAGTAAAATTCATATGTGAAATAATTTCGATTAATTTTTATCACCGAAAACGATAAATAATTGTACGTCATCAAGTTAATGAAACACAACTCTTCCGTATCCTTTACCATATATTTCATGTAACTTTATTTTAATACAGAACAAGTCATTTCGTAATTGTGAATCATGTTTAGAATGGTATTACAAATTCGAAAGCAATTAGAGCGGAACCAATTTTGTAACTCGTGCAACACACGTGCTTGAGATCTAGTTAATTAATAATTACGACATATCTTTTTGTAATTGGTTGTGTATGAAAAGGCTATACATGTATACGCGTAGCCTTTTTGGACAATGTGTAACAAAAATAATACCCCTCACATCCTCCAAATGTAACATTTACTATATCACATCTGTTAATGCTCGTTTTGCAACGTGAATAAATTTAGTTACACACTATTATAAATTATAAAAATTTGATATTTTATAGCATTGATGACGATTGAATAAACAAGATCTCATATGACTATATTTTTCTCTTGTATACTCCGTATATATTAAGAATTAAAACTGATTAAAGATTCTCTATGAAAGTGTCAAAAAGTAAATGTTTTTTTTTTTTCAAACACCACATTTAAAAAAAAGTTTGTCAAACACGACATTTTGGGCGAATGACTCATCATTTTTGCCAGAGTTTGACCACTTGAAATGGGATAGCAAACGAGTTCGGTTTCAAGTGTTCTCGGACTCGTTGGAAAGATGAGAGTACAAGCTTTACAAGGGTTGATAACACAGTGGTCAAAGGTGGCCTTATGCGTGATCGATCGGTGTCTGAAATAAGGTTGGTCAGAAAGGGTCAATTCACTCCCCCTCGTGCCACCACAAAATACACAACCGCAAACTATCTTGTATTACCATCTAGCTACATATCAAATTTCAGACCAAACAAACATCATAAGTTCATACCCATTAAAAAATCCACGAAATTCCTTTAACCACTCGTTGCAAACCCAAACTTATAAAAGAAAGAAGTGAAAATTCAAACCTGATACCTATCATCCACAATATCTCAGTATTAACTCATTAATTTTTTTTTTTTGGTACAAAGTTTTAACTCATTATTAAATCAATGTTTTTTTGAAACAGACGAATGATGATTGATGAACACAACAAGAATTCTCCGATCCTCAGACAAATCCCTCCCCACTTGCCCAAATATTTCACATTTCCCGCCTAATTTAGTCAGTCGTACTATTTCACTCAAAAACGTACGCTCTCTTCTCCTTCTCTTTCCACCATACAATGCCGGATTTAGGTGGTACAACAACCCTACTCAACTCGGAAACCCTAACCATGACTCGCTTTCCCAACTCACTCCCTTCTCTCTCCACCGATTTCTCCAATTCATCCGACTCTCTCTTCAATTGCCCCGTCAAAACCCTAATTTCCGACAATTTCCCAATTGACACCGGAGTTTCCATCGCTAAACCCGGGCTGCTCAATATTAGGTTTACAACTTCTGGTAAAGTGAGTTCTAATTCTTCAATTGCTGGAATTGGGGATTCTAACAAGGTTCTGGAAGATTATGTTAGTGATTGGAAGGTTCGCAGGATCAATTCTGGGGTTCCGGAAAATCGCTGTTTTCTTTCGTTTCTTCTTGGTGCTCCTAGTTTGGTAATCAATTTTTAACTTATTGATTTTGATGATTTTGTTATAAGTATGAGTAAATAAGTTGTTAGTGAAAGAATTGCATGGAATTGTTTCTTTTGATTTTAGTAAATGTTTTTTTTTAATTGATTTGGCACTTTATGTCGAATGTACATGATAGAATTGTGCGATTCGGAACTGTTTGTCAATTGTCATGCAATCGTATACCAAATGGGTCATTTTCGATTAACAGTAAACGTGTGTCGTCGTAACCAATTCAATAACTGCTGGGAATATAAAATGAGTAATTTTTATATTGCCAAATGCCAACTATGGTTTAAATAATGTTTCGTATAGAGGGGCGGAGAATAGGGGAGGGGGATCTCAGAATGTTGGGAATTTGGGATCTAGTGGATTTAAGCCTTTTAGTAGTCGGAATATCTTGAAGTGATCAGTCTATTTGGTTAGTTTGTTTTAGGGTTCAGTATGGTTTTGACATCATAGTTGCATTTAATGCTAAATTGTTCCCTTGCCAACGACTCTTAAGACAAACTAAAACCCTGTGTACACAATAATGGAAAATGAATGTCGTATGAGAATTTTACACACGGGTGGCCTTATCGGGAAAACAAGTCTGAATCAAGGCAAACTTTTGCAGGCATGGAAAATAGTTATGGCTAACGTTTAAAAATTAAGTGCTCATTGAGTACTCAATAGTAATATATCAGCCCTGCGGAATGTCTGGTTTTACACAAATTCTCAATGTAGTCGTCGTTTCTTTGCACTACATTTTAATGTAGATTAAAACTTTAGCATTGCCATGTCTTTTCATGTATAAATTGCTAACCCTACATGGTAAATGTGATGTTATTTAAGAACCATTACGGCTAAGGTTTGGGTAAAATTCAGGCAATTAAATCAGGAATTAGTAGGAATAAATATTTGTTGTCGATGCTGACTGCAAACAGTTTATCATACTTCTCTATCTGTGTCACTCATTAAATCCATAATTTCAGTGTTGAGGAATATACCACAATTTCGATCATCAATGATATTGTCATACCAATTAAGTGCGTGATGACTTTTCGATGAATTTCAGGTTGAATGTCGTACTTGTTCCAGTTATATCTACCCTGGGGATGAGGTATCTTGCTCTGTACGAGGCTGTCAGCAAATGTATCATGGGAAGTGTATCAAGGAAACGCTACAATTTTCTGCCTTGAAAAAGTTTAAATGCCCGCAGCATGTAAATTTTAATCTCTACAGCTCTTTAGATTTGCCTTTACTGCTCTTTTGCTTTATCCTGTCTTATGTGTTGAATCTCTCATTTTGGTGGATACTGATGATATAGAAGATTGTCCACCATTTACCAAATCGTCCACCTTTTTCTACGAAACTATATTAGCTTACAACGGCTAGACTGCGTTCTTTAGTCTTTGATGGTCCAAATGATTGATTTTTGAGTTGCTTTTTATACTGCCATGTTCCTTCTCCAGGCATGTTTTTTGTGCAAACAGAATTTTTTTTGGCGTTGTGTGAGGTGTGAAGTAGCTTCACATGATAAATGTGCCGCATGGCCAGAAAAAGTAGTTCATTTAAGAGAACAATCAGGTTGGGCTGTTTGCTGGAGGCATCCTGAAGATTGGCGGCATGAACAGGTCAATTTCCTCTTTTCTTCATTAGAACATTTTTTCTTTCCGTTTTTATTCCTCAAACTGCAAATATATCTGTGTGGTATTTGAAATTTAAAAGATTTCTTCTTTTCATTGCTAATTTTTTATTATCTTGGTATAGACTTAACAAAATGGCTCTTAGAACTCTCTTAACAATTTAGTCTAGTAGCAAGGGTAACTTCGAAATAACCTCTCTCTATTGTAGGGTAACATGCCATATATCTGATTTTCCCCCACCTCGACCACCAACCCAACTCCTTTTAAGCTTGAGGCTCTTTGGATGCATTAGGTTATGACTTATGATGATGAAACTGATGAATTTCTTAGGGCTTATAATATACATCATTTATGAAATGAAATCATAACTGAAAGCAAATTACGGGTTTCAGGGTTTGTCATTGTTTGTCAGACCTTACTAAATTGTCAAAGTATTTTTAAGATGTTATTTCATCAGCTTTAGTTATAATGTTATATCGACTTGGTATTAATTATGACCTATGGCAACTCATTATGACTAATTTATCATTGTATCAAAGTTGTTCAGATTACCATGACTACGTTTTCCGACATCACATCTTAAACTGAGATTTGATACCATGATTAAGATGTAATTCCCGAATGTTTAGTTCTTGTTTTATTGTCTCTTCAAACATACTTTAGTGTATTGTCACATTTATGGTTCATCTGAGTTCTCTCACGTATTGTTTAGTACTAGGTTGCATGAAAAACTCAAAATTTTAAAATACTAGAAATAACATGATGCCCTTGTAGCTCCATTCTACTATTCATTGATTTGGATTGCTGACAGGATTGATTTCTTTTATTGGTTGAGCAGCAACAAGCAATGGCAACTACCTTTGAGGTCAGATTTATTACTAAATATCTTTATACACAGCTTTCATCTACCTTTTTTTTACTACTTAATTTGTGTAGGATGGTACAATATATGAAAAAAAAGTTAAAATATGCTAGTTTAAAGAGACTCGAAAATGGTAGGAATGCTTATCACCCATGTTTAGAGGTGGTAAGAAATTTTTATCAATTTATGAGCATAAACTATTTTACTAATATTATGAATTGGTCCTTGCTAACACATTCTTCCAGAATTTAGCTTCCATTTATGTTCCTTTTCCGGGAAAATAAATGATTCAACTAACTTGCACTTGACGCCACATATAGGATGTTTTTGCTCGCTTGCCTTTGCCGTATGTCGAGGAAGAATTTAAGATCGGGCCAACAGTGGAAGATTGTCCAAATGATGGGATGGAGCCACCTCCATATGTCCATATCAGGCGTAGTATCCTTCTCCCTCCATCATATTAAATTATTCACCATCCATAAATGTAACTTCGACGAACTTCTATGGTCTGTGACTCCACTTAACAGTTTATGTATCCAGTAGATGCTTTTTGCTTCTTGTTTTAATGATGTTTGAGACACTATTGTACTGGAAGGTGTGAATGTAGCTCTCATATGTAGGGTTAAACTTCGTTGCCATGTTGGCTGGATTTAATGAAAAATGCAGCTGGTGGGTAAATGTAGCCATTTCAAAGAAGAAAGTCTAAAAAAATGCAGTACAAAAGAAAATTTGAAATAATTATTATTTGACTACCAAAAAGATCTACGCTAACTCATTAATTGACACCATTTTGTGGCAAAATTATGGCGTCTTTTCTTTTCATATCTAGCGTAAAGCAGACGCATCATGCTAAGTTAATGATAATGTTGTGCTGATACTCAACTTGTTTAGTCCGTTTAACCAAAGGCAGACATTTATCTGGTCAAGAAAAAACGTGATGATGCTTGTGTTGATATTGGATGCACAAGTTGCAGTTCAACTTCAACATGCTCCAAGGATTGTCTTTGCAGGTTCGTAGACATAAGTATTTACAGTTCGAGCATTGAAATTGTTAATCATGTAGTTAATGCATTCGCATTTGAGAACTGTTGAAGTAACTCCTACTAAACATGGTTCAAAATCACGGTATCGGTCACAATTGCGGTTGCGTTAACAGTGTCGTAGAATCCACCTGGAATCGGCAGTAGCGCTTTTAGTCGCAGTTATTGCGGTGATATTTATTTTACAAGCTATTGTAGATAATATATCATCTATTGGCTATTTCATACAGTGCATAGTTAAAACATTCTATTTAGAATAATTAATTTATCAGCTATTGGCTTTTCATCATAATGTTTGTACAATTTAAAACTCATACATCTAGGGTTCATCACGGCCGAATCGAGCCGAGTTGACCAATACATGTTATAAATTGGTAGTCTTGGCTGATATTTTCCAATTTCTAATTTACCCTACATATCTCGTATCAGCCGCCTCCGTTACTGATACATATCGAGTGATAAGATGCATCTTGGTGTGCTATTATGTGTGTACCCTCTTGTGAGAGTTTGACATTGATAAAAATGGAGAGAGTTGGTCTCTTTATAAACAAGAAGTTATTGTGGCTACTGCTAAATGGTTTTGGTGTGAAACCTCCTTTAAACAAGGATGATTTCTCAGATTGATTTGCAATTTGACTAATTATTAATGTGATTGCTAAGGGGACCTCACATGGGATGATGAGTGTTAAAAATAGCCCGTGTTAATTTTCCCCACACTGGAAGATGAGAAAGTTTAACACTATAAATCAAGGAAGTATTATAGCTAGTTTGTCAGCCCAGGCCTAATAATTCTCGTCCTCTTTTTAGATCAAATTTTGCTTGTGTGTTACTTGAATTACTCGAATCATTGGGTGTATTAGCCACATATTTACACTCACGTATTTCCCTTCATTAGTCAAACATATATGAGAGATCATGTTTGCTAAGCCAAAATTAGTTTGTTGTCGTAGTTGGTGTATTCTCCTTTCCTCTGGTTTTTGGCACTGTATTTTTTTCCTATTTAACATGTGCATGGCCGACTGTTCTCGCAGTCAATTAGAAACACTTATATTATTCCTGAGAAGCAGCTGCCTATTAATTCCCATTCCGTTTTACTGCTTCTGGTGTGACAGGGTTCAATCCATTAGCTGCTCTAAAGCTTGTCGCTGCTCAGACTCCTGCACAAACAGACCATTTCGAAAGGAGAAAAAGCTAAAAATCGTTAAGGTACTATAGCAGGCTATGTGTGCTGTAATAGGCAGGCTCAGTGTAATTTATTTATTTATTTGTCGCAATCGCTTGTGTCGAGTCTTGAACTTATTTTCTTGCATCATTTTTTCCCCATTTAGACTGGTCTCTGCGGTTGGGGAGTAGAAGCTGCTGAATCTATAAACAAAGGGGATTTTGTCATTGAATATGTCGGCGAAGGTTAGAAGCGTTATTTTAGTACTTTGTCTAATTTATACCCCATATTATTATTTTTTTCTAGTATGTTGCATTACATGGGAAAGGCCCAGATTGGTGTATATTCTGCTTCAGTATGGAGCTAATACGCAAGTTCAGTTTTTGTTGCATCATTGGTTTTTGTTCGAGTTCCCCCCCCCCCAAGCCCGAGCCCGAGCCCTGATGTTTTCCTCGATCCTTCACTTGTTAAATTTCAATTACGTCTTTCATAATAGAACTTTCAAATTTTACATTTGTTTGTTGTTTTAAGCAGATTACAGTATACTATTTACCTGGTTCTTGCTCCTTTGAATTAGTATGTGAAGGGTAGTAGTTGATACTTGTTAGTATTTACATTCAAAACAATGTCATCATCTCTGCAAAGAGCTTGTGCATCTTATCTTGCACAGTGTCAACAACAGGTGGGTGTATCAAGTTATGGCTGGGGTCAATTGTTGAAGTCTGATATATATTCAATTGATGCCTAGTGTCATCACCACTGCACAGAGCTTGCTGCAGGCGCGTCCCTGATTTTTTTTACTTGCATATATTGCAACTTTCTCTGTCATTTAAGATTTTTTTTTATTTTACAGTTTTTTTGTGGTTGAGTTCGTACACACTATGTAGTATGTAAACTTAACCTCTTTCAGTGTCTATTAACCAGTTGTTGATGACGTGGAATGTACACAAAGGCTCTGGGCTATGAAAAACAAAGATGTGAAGAACTTTTATATGTGTGAGATAAGAAAAGACTTCACAATTGATGCTACGTTTAAGGGAAATGCATCTCGTTTCTTAAATCATAGCTGTGATCCAAACTGCAAGATGGAAAAATGGTGAGTCTGAGTGTTCCATGATTATATACTGTCAGTGGACACGGTTGCATTTTCTAACAAGAGTGATGTCATTCTGCGATTAGTTTCCTTGTATATGCTGGTGTAGCTTCTAAGATGTAGCTGTAGGGACTTTTATTTGATCAAATACATGTTGTGTTTACAGTGTCGAGTATCAGGCATATTTATAATGTCTAGTGTCGGACCGTCGGGACACTAATTATGCGAACTGTTTTGCATGAGAATAGGGGATGATGTCATTCTTTTGTTGACTTTAGATACTTAATAATTGTATTAGTTAACTGCTGCTCTGTATCTCAGTTAGAGTGGTATTATGAACAATCATTTCCATTAGTAAATTTTTGAAAATATCCTATGTTGTCGTCGCAGGCAAGTAGAGGGAGAGATTCGAGTGGGCGTTTTTGCTTCTCGTTCCATAGAAGTTGGAGAGCCTCTGACCTATGATTATAGGTACAGTATCTATTTTGCTAGTAGACTTCTTCTATGTATGCACTTTCTCAACCTTCTAACCTATGAAAGATTATAATGCAATGTAATTTACTTGTTTGATTTCTAGTCCTCGTAGTGCCACCTTTCGATTTATGTTAAATGGTTCAGTGACCGATTTTATGCTACGCTGGCACAAACTTTTATCAGACAGTTTTACTCGTGGAACCAACCCCATTATAGAATACGTAAGGATTTGGGCTGTGGTTCTGAGACCATGTTATATGAGAGTATGAGACTCATTCCGCTTTGATTTTGTAGGTTTGTACAATTTGGAACTGAGGTGAAGTGTCACTGTGGGGCTGCAAATTGTCAAGGATATCTGGGTGCCAAGAGAAAAATCAATTTAGACGTCCTTGATTCGAAGAGGAGGATGCATTTGGCTGGCCTTTGTTGGGGTTCAAAAAGGAGGAGAGCCTTTGCAACACAAGTAGGAGCACTACAATTACAATGACTGACTCATGCTGTACATTATGTTACTGTAGAAAACCCGCATATACAGCAACAATTGAAGGCAGATTTATAGAGACCGAATTCCTGGCATACATCTCCACAGTTGTATTCATCGAATGATAAACACTGGCGAAATGAACGTCTGTAGATCTCTGCATCATCCAACATAAGTGTATAGGCATCAGTTCTTTTTTGCCGTATATGCTGTGTAACATACCATTTTGTATCTGTCATTCGTTACCCTCATTCATGATTTGTAACATAGGCTTATTTGATAGTCCGGCTATACAGATTTATTTGGCCGTTGCTGGTGATTAAACAAAAATGATTCATTGTTTCCTTTTATATATTTCTTTCTGTAATACCATAGACATGATTTACTAAATCATAGATATGAATGACCATTATACCTTTGTTAGTTTTATGACCTAATTTACCATCTTGTTCTAATTCCAAACCTCTAAAATTACTCACTCCAAATACCACCAACCAACCACCACCACCCACCCAACGACGTCCACTACAAGAGTACCCCCTCTCAGAACCGTTGCACCACGAACCCAAGGCATCAGACCTGCCGCCACAACCGACTTCCAACCATCCCTTCTTGTGGCGAGACTGGCTAGACTCTAGGCCTCTGCTCCACACCAGCACTACTCCTGAACGCCTTTAATTTCGCCTCCTAAACGCCGTTAACTTCGCCTCCTAAACGCCCTCTCCCTCGCCTTATGACATCGGCCACCACACGCCGACCTCCGATGTTTGATAGCCGTCCCCTCGCCTTCCGCCTTTCTTGTCTCCATAATTTTTGTTCACATAAAATTTTATAACCCTAATTTCATTAAGCCTAATTAATTAAATTTACCTAATTTAATATAATTCAATTACAGTTAATTAAATCTGGATAATTGCTTGATTAACATGATATTTAGTATTCATGATTGAATCATTTGAATTGAATTTGATAAGTTTTGAGTAAGAAAGCTAGAATTTGTTTTTTTAGAAGAAGGTTAAGGTAAGGAAAAATAATGTTAAAAAGTCCATGAGAGAGTAAAAATTATCCATAAAAGAACAATTACGTTTTTTTTTCTTGACAGGTGGAAATGTTACGACACACTAACGGTTGTAGAAGCTACTTTTGAGCTTTTATTTAAAGATCTAAGAACGAATTAAAAACGTAGTCAATGAAAAGATAAATCCTATAGTTCAGAACAACAAATTTGAGGATTTGGGCATAAACCATTAAGTAGTAGGATATGATTTCTACAATCCTCCATTGTAACACCCTCAAATTTGCGGAAAGAAAAAAAATAATTTAATACATAACAAAGGGTGTCTTAAATAAAAAGGTTCATACAAAAAGGAAACTAATATTATACATAAAAATTATACAAGACGGGAGACATATCTCCCGTATAAATACGGAAATAAAAGAGTGTATAATAATATACAATCTAAGAACCGAATATAGGTCCAAGGTAAATACTTCGCTCGCTAGCTCGTCAATGTACCCCAAATATGCATCACCACCTGTTCGACCGCATTAAATATAAACACGGAAGCCACAGTCAGTGGGGAGTAACTCCGAGTTCTCCCAGCCACGAAATGTCGAGTTTAATGAAACATGCTGTAACATAAAAGCAATGTATATGGAAAATACAAAACTTTAACATAAATGATATGCTTTTCATGTTATGAAACAATTAACTAACATATAACCTATCATGCGAAAGCTATCATGTGAATCCGATAATAAACTATAACAAGAGGTAGGGAAGCTGGTATGCTAGCTCAGAGGTTACCCTGTAACGTGGCCATGATACACTCAAACCCTAATCAACACGTAATCATGTGAATCAGTTAACAATCGGTAATCCAAACTCTATCAATCTTAGCCGGCTTGCATCTCACCTTCTAAAACTCATAGAATCATACAAACATGAAAGACCAATACTTCTACAAACAGGCATAAGTTCTTATAACCGTCAATAGTCATCTGTAACTCGAGGCTATACCACAAGGTAGGAAAACATCCTAGTCCTAGACTGATCAGACCTAGCGACAACAGCTATTCCGTTCCCCGTCCCATGACATAACCGTCTATGAGAAACTCTACTAGGCGACCCCCTAAGCCGAGATGGCTAGTACTTAAGCTGGCTCCCTTCCCAAAGCGGAACTCTTAGGATGCCATGCCACGACTTGGGGATAAGCCCCCCAGGCCCGGGACACAAACGCTATCAGTGGCGAACATATACTCGTTAAAGATAGTACGTGCCTATCAATGTCATGGTCCAAGCTACTCATTTAGAATTAGAATGGTCAAGACGCCATATCCTCATAATTCTCTAGGGGTACTTAGTCAACACGACACCAACCATATAATAAAACAGTCACGGGAGAAAACATCCTATCATTGTTGAAACTAATTGCATATCAATAATAATCAAATATCATATCGCCTCATATCTACAGGCTAATTCATAATGCAAATACAACCTCACTTGAAGACCACTCCCCGACCCGAGTCCCGCGACGGGTCATCAGTCAAATCGGGGCTGACTAGATCTTAGTTTGACCAAACCCGTTGGATCAAACCGGCTAGAAACAGAGTCTTTATCACATAGACATAAAATCAACATATTCATTACATGTTATTTTAATAAAACTTCTAACATGTGAATTATTAAATCTTACGTAACACCCCGCTTGACTTAAAGGATATCAAAATAAACTACGATCTCGTTTTATAATTTCTAACATGTGAGAAATAATAATTTAATGAAAAACCTTTTTAATTAAATATTTTACTTATTAATATTTCTCGCTTGCTAATTATTACAAAACGCGATAAAAATGACGATAACTCAAAAACCGTCACAAGTCCCCAAAGTGGGACCCACGGGCTGAGTTGGGCCGGACCCCACATGGGCCTGGATGGGCCCACGGACCTATTTGGGCTGATTTGGCTGTTTTTCCAACTTTTACCAAAAACCGTTTCTTAAAAATTCCCGCATGCTTTAACATAATTAAAACCCGTCAAAACAACAACATAACAATCAAACATCGACACAACCCCAAGACCAAAACCCGGACCCACCATGAACCAGCCCAGACCGGCCTGGACCGG
>JAIUZE010006965.1:63240-77124 GCA_022085475.1 Heliosperma pusillum
TAGATTATAATTAAACGCTAAAGTTAATACCTAAATAGCAAGATATTATGAATTAATGAAATAATGAAAATATCAAGGTCTAAGAGAGGACCAAGGAGCCGTGTGATGTTGAGCTTGTCGGGTCTGATTTCGAGCGTTTTGCGTAATTTTCGTTAACTGATTGATAAAGTGAAATAATATCTAGATATTATGATATTGTAATCAAAAGTAATGAAAATATCAAGCCCTATTAGAGGGGAAAGAGAGCCGTGTGGAACATGATGATATCGGGTCTGATTTTTTCTCGATTTGCGTAATCTCCGTTGACGGATCGATAAAGTAACAAATATCTAAGATATTTGTATTAGTTTAATCAAAACAATTAGAATATCTAATTGGGAGTGGAAAACGATGACATGGGCGTGTGACTCATGCCAAAGTCGAGTTTCGATTTTGTTTCGGGATTTGCGATGACTCGGGAATAGTTAAATGACGTTCGGTTAAAACCGTAAAAGTTATCCTTTAAATTCCGAATAAATTCAAAATAATTATATTAAATTATGATAAATCTTAATAAATCTAAATAAAAATAAATCAAAAATATTATTTTTTTAAATAAAATTTCGGTCTTCATACTTATGAGACGAGTCGGGAAAAAGTCAACGGAAGTCAAAGTTGACTGAAAAGTCGAGAAAAGTCGAAGATGACTTAAAAGTCAAGAAAAGTTTAGGACGACTTAAAAGTCAAGAAAAGTCAATGACGACTTTTAAAAAGTCAAGAACAGTCAAAGACGACTTAAAAGTCAAGAAAAGTCAAAGATGACTAAAAACGGTCTTTTCATGAAATCTCTCAAAAATTCCAAATACGAACGCGGAATTTCAAAATAAGACTCGGAACAAAAATTTCTATTTTAAAAACTTAAGTTCTACTGAAAAGTGTTAGTAAATATTTTTACTAGAAAATCGGGTACTTTTCGGGTTGTTACATCCATCCCCTTATAACTAAAAAAAATAAGTCAATTCTAAAATTTCCCCGCTTAATTTCTTTCTTAGGATTGGACCTCTATTAGTTGGCTCTTTTTATATAAATTGGGCCTAACAGGTGATTATGTAATCGTATTATATTATATGTTTACATGTGAGTTATATTGGTAGCTATATTTTTTTACTCAGAGTATTACTAATATTTTTCGTGCTTTATTGTTGACGCATATCAAGCGTTCCTTCTAAGCCAGGATATTTGTATTTGTTATATGCATTTGTTAATTTTATAATTTTATATTTTTTTTATGTTATTTTAATTTACATTAATTATAAGAAATTTTTGATAGAAAATATAGATAGAGTGCTGAAACTTTTCTTTTGTTCTCTTAAAATAATTAACATCATCAATAGTATATTTTATGAATAAATTCATAATAGAATTAAATTCCCGTAATTTTATTGTCGATTTCTCAAATATTCATGTCTAAAAAAACCATACTTTAGCACGGGATCTGCACTAGTTATATACTAAGAGCATAACAAAGTTAAAATGTTCAAGTGCACTCCTCTAAATAAGGCAACAAATAAGATTATATTTACTTAATTAAACCTTTATCCTTCTATTAACATATAATTTCTTCATGAAAACTATAGTTTTATTAATCGAACTCTAACCTATAATCTTTAAATTAAAACAAAATAAAGTTGGTATAAACATAGGTTACAAATTGTTTTTTGTTTGGCAGCGGTAAAAAGATAATGTTTACATAATAGTACGACTCACAAGATCGTACATACAAATTATATTATTGAAAAGGAAACTACGATTTTCTATTAATTGACTACGAAAGTTGAGTTGTCGGAGAACAACATGTTGATGGAGTACGGTAGTTTGGACTCAAGCTTCAATATGCACGGCCTCCACATGACGCAAGACTCCCAAGGACCAACGAGCCATATACTTTGACGAGCGACGGGAACAAGATGCACTTACGCCACGGGGACGTAGAAATTGAAAGTTGAATGCAAGCCAAACAAACTTGCCTCTAGTGGAGATAAATCTCCTACATCTTGAAGAACCAACTAGACAGACCAAAGACCGCTGACCCAAAAATCCACGCTAGCAGACGAACTGTTGGAGTAGGTGTCCTCCACAATAGTGCGCCACTTAATAAATTTCATTAAGGAATATAATTGGGATATTTATTGACTATATATATGATTAGTCAATTGATTAACGTAAATCAATAACGGCTGGCTGACTAGAGTTTGACGTTATTGTCGTATGACGGCGGTGATCAACTGATCCCTTTCGGTCACACCTATAGGATGAAATCCAAATAGTAACTAATTATTTGTACATGATACAATTAATTAGTCCATTACATATATTCGATATGTACGAGAGTTAATTATTAGAAATTGAGTTATGGACTCAAATTTGATTAAGTTTATTTTTCAATTATCCGATAATTGACTAATAAATTTATATCTTATTTTAATATGATTAAATAAGATTTAACTTAGTAATTAATCGTTAAATTACTAAATTAGTTGAGGTTTTGAGATAGAGGTAATTAGTTAATTATATTTACAAGGAGTTGTAAAATAAATTAACTAAGCATTGTGGGACCCATTATATATTGATATAATGGTAAAATATTACTTAAAATGTTAAGTACATATTATTTATTTATTTGTATCATATAATTGTTATATGATCAAATTAACACTTAATTATACAAGATAATTAAGCATATGATTAATAAGTATTTGTGGGACAAATATCAAAAATCAAAATGGACCATAATAAGCCACATGGGGCCGGTTATGGCATGTGTAGGAAGAAATGATTTTGTTCTTTTCTTCTTACACAATTCTCCTTTTGATTGTGACATTACCTACATACTTTAATCATTCTAACATTTCCTACACTCCACCTTATTGCATGTGAATAAATTAAACAAAATAAGAGGCCATATGGGACTATGAGGTCCGGCCATCATGCTTATAAAATGGACAATAGTTGTTCATTTTTATCACTTCATTTTGTGCTTAATTCACACTTCTCTCTAAAACTCATCCTCTCACTAAAACTCTCATAATACTAATATTTCCTAAGTATTACTAGTGTAGTAATATATACTAATATTAGTAGCATAATATCTATCTTATTATCTAGTTAATAATAAGGGTAGATTATTTGGTATCATCTTGGTGCAACTTGAAGGAGGTCTTCTAATTTGGAGATTATTCTTGTTCATCCATATTAATAGCTCAAGAACAAAAGAAGGAGTTCTTGTTGTGCCCATTTAATTTCCATATCAATGTGAGGAAATTTCTTCTTTTATATAAATGTCTTTATATTTGCATGCATGTTACATAGATCATTAAATACTAAATTAACAAGTAATTTAGTAACTAATTAGAGGAGTCTAATTAAGGTCTATGGAATTTCATGTGGTATCAGAGCTAGCTTGTAGCATGCATGTTCATTTTGGACAATTTTTATTAAAGTTATAAGATAACTAATAAATCAAAAATTTCAGTTAAAATATGATTCTGACAAAAGTTTTTGGTGCATTTATACCTACTGACCTAAAATTTTTTGTGGTCAAATTTCGTGATTATAGGGATTGATTTGCTATTTATTTTGATTTTTAGCTTTTAAACCGAGTTAACATGCATTTTATGAGTTAAAAGTTAACTAAAAATAGTTTCATGTTGATTATGGCCATGAAACTTTAATATGATCTCACATTCATGTCATAGATATTGTATTTAAAATTTCGTGACTTTTAATTAAGTATTGCATGTTTATTGACTTTTATACGATAAAAGTCGATAATATGAGATTATAATGTTCATAAAATTTAAACGTCCTTTTCTGGTCATGAAAATTTTTGGTACATTTTACATTCTGATTTTTATCATCTTGGTGAAATTTATAAATTTGTTTCACTGTTTTACTATATTTAATGTTTTTATTTGATAAAACCATTAAATACTAAGTTATTTGTTCATAAAATTAATTTAAATTTTTGAGCAATTTTTTTTTATTTTTAGAGTTTCTGGAAATGTTCCATAATTTACAAAATTTTGGTTTCAAATTTTTATGATTTTTATATTTTATTTTGGGTTTATTTCATAATTGTTATGATAAAACCGTTATATTTAGCAAATGAAATCAGATCAATCTAATTAATGACCAACAAAATTAGTAGGGACTAATTTTCAGTTCTAAAACATTTTAGTTAATTAGTTTGAATTTAAATGAGATTTAAATGTTGATATTGATTTTTAATGGTTAAAAATCAATAAATCCCGAAAATCTAGCTACAATGAGCATGAATGTATTTTGGGCGATTTTGGCATGAATTTTGCAGCAATTTATTTAATTTATGGTTGAATGAATGAATGTCATTTATTTAATAATTTATGCAAATTTTGTACCTAGTATGGCCTAGTTATTTTTAATCGTTATTACCCGTAATGTAAGGGAATAACGGTTTAGTTGTAATTTTATTGCCATCTCGTATCGCCGGTTTGTATAATTTAATAATTTCATTTTTTAGAATAAATGTATAATAGGAATTTGTATATTTGTATATTTGTAATTATTTTTATGAAGACCGGTGACTTTCTCAAGACGGTGCCATTTTTGGAAGGTGTTCCAAGTGAAGAGGCAAGGGACCAAGGAGTTGGTTTCCGAACATGTAATTATCTAGTTAATTTGATTAGCTAGGTGGCCATACTAGGATTTTTCCGTTGCTTGATTGCTTGCTTTAATTTCCGTTCATGCCAAAATTGTCACACATGCATTTTATTTTCCGTTATTGTCAATTCAACGTTATTCACAATTCACCGACTTAGTTCACTTATAGGTAATTAATAACTAAATTGACAAGATCTCTCACATATTTAAAAATTGAGATTAGCCTTACCAATTAGTAACACCTATGAATCCCGTGTTCATTAGGGCTACCACGCTCGTGGGTCCCTTTTTACCTCGGGTAAGTAGGGTGATACGATCACAAGCTAAAATTGGATTGGACTCAACGCGATAAGCGTTATCTTGGGACTAGGAGATGGATTTAGTTGAAATCCGTCAACCAAGAGTTCTAAGGGTAGAATTAGTCAAGTAATGACTTACCATTTTTAGATAAAGGTAGCATGCGATGACTATTTTTATTTAAAGATGGGTCTTGAAATCATTTATATAATTTAGTGAGAGGTCATTATATAAATGCTAAACTTGTTAACATGTTTTTCAAGTAAATTAACAATGAATGTTTATACATTTCTTTTTGTTGTAGTAACCATATTCGCACAATGTCAACTTCATCCAACAACGCAACCTTGGGTAAGGACTCATGGTTGAGATCCGTCATGGACAAGTGTGTCCTAAAAGATGACGGAAGTAACTTCGTTGAATGGGAGTCGACGATCAAGAGCGTCGCGTTATCCGATAACGTACTTCGCTACTTGGTCGAAGAGCCTCCCACCGAAGCTGCGCCTAGATCGTCCGCGGTGGTTCGGGCAGAATATGACCTTTATTTGAAGGTTGCTAATGACGTCAAGAATGTCTTGATTTTGTCAATTTCACCCAAACTCAAACTCCAATTGATATCTCTCGATGCATATGCGATATTCACGAGAATTACGTCAATGATTTCGCAAGCCTCTCAAATTCTCCAATATGAGGCGGCCACGAAATTCTTTGACACTAAGCTTCAAAGGGGCCAAAAGGTTGGCCCACATGTGCTCAAAATGGTTGAGCACGCGGACACCTTAGAGCGTCTAGGGTGAAAAATTCCGAAGCAATTGGTTGTGGGTAAAATCCTTCATTCACTGATCGGACCTGTCGCGAGCCCGATACAAAGATAAATTACCCAGACTAGGCTAATAACAAATTAATGTAATTAGGGAAGTAGGGGTCGATCCTCAGGGAGATGGTGTTTCCTATAAAATGTGAGATGTCTCGCAATTGGGTTTTATCTAACGAATATCTGGGTTTTGGGATTTTGATATCTAAACCAATATAAAGCATAAATGAAAACAAAATAAAAACAAATGAAAACAATAAAGCAAGTGATGAAAAACATCTAGGGAAGTAGGTTCACACATGTAGATTGATATATTGATGAAATTGGATTTGGAACATGCAAATAATTCATTGTGAGTTCGTAAGAATGATGTGTTCATTACAATCATAGATCACATGGTCTAGCAGGCATTTAGGCGATTTACTAGGTCTAAATCTACCATGTCTTGCTTTGTCTATTCAATTCACGTATCTCTACCTTGGAAAAGAATTCCATTTTAGTCGATGATTTCCGGCCAGAAATTGTTGACTACTTACTCATGATAATGTCTAAATCTAAAATGATATTAACAATGAAAACTAGGATAGACATGTTTATTTTATTTTGACTCTTTATATGGCGATAATAACGACGCTAATTGATAATCTAAGAAATGAAATTGCAATTATAACAACACGAAAATGAATCTAAGATAACATGTATGGAAAATAACAATCAAATAGAAAACATAAAGAACATTAAACAAAGGATAAAGTGGGAATACCTAGGTGACGATCAACAATGAAAGCGATAACAATAATAGAAATCCCTTGCACATAATAATCGATCCTTGAATTACAACACTTGTACCCAACAAACTAGACTACAAAAATTGAAATTCTTATTGATCTAAGCTAATGTTTTGATATGAAAAGGACAGAAATAAACTAAGAACTAAAAACTAAAGAAGAAGAAAATGAGAGAAGGGAGGCTAATTCCCCCTCTTCTAATCTATGGAGAAATGTAAGAAGAGAAGAGAAGAGGATTGTAAGATGGATGATTTGAGAAGGGGGGCTGGAGCATCTATATATAGCATTAGGGTTTCGTGCAGAAGAGGTCGAGAATTAAACACATAGGACAAAAATAGGAAGTTGAAGCCGTTTTTCTCGAAGCAGCACACTTACCCGATCGGGTACACCACTTACCCGATTGGGTAAGTTGCATTCCAGGTCCTTTCACTGTCGTTTCATCTTCCTTTGCTTTGACTTGACTTCCATCATCCCCCTTGACCTCTTGAGTCGGGTTTGTTGATATGGCTTGATGTAGAGCGATGAATTCTTCCGCCCAATTGATTGATCTTCCGACAACTACGACATCGTCTTTACTTCTTCTCTCTTTTGAATTAGTGAACCTTCTTGAAATGCCTTTCACTTGGTCAAGCTTGCATCTTCAAATCGTCGGGTTCTAGGAAAATGCTCGAAAATATAGAAAAAGGGCGTAGAAACGTCACTTTCCCTACAAAACATGTTAGAAACTTAGGAATTCGCCTAGAAGACGATATCAGCTCATAAAGTGGCTTAACAAAGCACAAATGACATACAAAACCGAGTTAAATTGGGGGTTAAAATCATACAAATATTCACTTATCAAACTCCCCCAAGCTAAACCTTTGCTTGTCCTCAAGCAAACATAATAAACAATACCAGGACAAAGCTGCAAGCGTTGGCTACTACACCATCAAGGAGCAAATCTCAACGTAAAACTTTGAAAACATAATGAATCATAACCCAAAAACAACGTGGGCAAGAATGATACATAAACATGGCTGAGATTTACATAACGGCGTATCACAAAGAATTTCACTACAGATTTACATAATGTTTTTGAGACACTCACCTATCTACGACTTATGAAAGTGTGTCCGCAATCTAATATGGTAAACAATTCAAAACACAAGTCAAAGATCACAATGCACACAGAAAAGAAGCCGGAAAAATAAGAAGAAGGCTTTGGGAAATGGGTGAAAGGTGGACAAACAGTTATGGTCATGTGAAGGTTAGAATGAGCTAGCAACTGACCAATGATAAATGGATACTCAATCCAAACTTTCGGTCAATTCCCAAAAGACGAAAAACGAAGCCAGAAGAAACGGATTGACTTATTACACACGATACACAAGAGTGAACTCCTTCTAAACATTGAATTGACATTTTGAGGAGATACTCACAACTTCTTCTTTTATTTCTTTTTCTTTCTTTTTTCCGTTTCTCTTTTCTTTTTTTCTTTTTCTATTCATTTTTTTTCTTTTCTTTTCTGAACATAACATTGCTTCTTGAACATTTTGGTTGCTCTCAAATTCACTTTGACATCAAGGAACAAAATCTTCTCAAAAGAGCACCCATACACCATAATCTAGCTACTAGCTCAACACGGTAGGCTGTTTTTATATGTAGCTATTACTTTTTTGTGAAGCATTTGTATGAAGGGGTTAATTTTGAGGTGTAATTCAAAGTGAAAAAGGTTTCAAATCATAGTGAATCATGAATGCAATGCTTATAGGAATGAAATGAGAACCATACTTATGCGTTTTGACATGACACACATCACAAGGAGAACTATACACACCTAAATGAGACTGGGTATGGATGTACCAGCCTAAGGAGGTTCTACCTTACAATATATGTAACTTGCCAAATGTCAAGATCAAGCGTACTCATCTATAGAATCATTCCATGCCTACTGTGTACAAGACATCCCCATGTATGCAAAATTCAATGAATATTGAATCATTATCTTTTGCAAGCTCTAAGTTTGGGAAATGTAACATGATAGCATAGTAAACAAGCAAGCAAAGCATGAAAAGCATTCAATTGTGTTCAGAAATTTTTAAGTTTTCTCAAAAATCTTCTCTTTCTTTTATTCAAAATTTGAAAAATGATCAACTAAAATGCAAAATGGGAAAATGCAATCCCTCCCCCAAGCTAAACATCACATTGTCCTCAATGTGAGCACAAAGACAAAATATGCAATGAGATGCTTAATGGGAAAAAGGATAATTGAAAGAAGAGTGAAGCTTACTAGTCAGCGCGGACTCCCCCAAGCTAGTCTTTTGGACTTGACAAGGAAGGTCTTTATAGATTCTTCAAAAACTCTTTCATCTGCAAAATAAATCCTAACAATGAAAAAGGGAATACAAAAATAAAAATGCAAAAAGAAAAGGAACACGAGTTGCCTCCCGAGAAGCGCAATTTAAAAGTCTTGCTAGACTCCATTTCTTTCTTTGATCATCCTTTATTCTTAAGCTCACTATCATCCAAGCTCATCTTCATAACGTTCTTTACATTCTCCATCCATGCCAAACTTTTCCGAGAATAACCCCTTCTAGCACTTTTAGCAGTAGTGCTTTTAGTGTGCTCACCTGCAAGATGATCTACACTAACATGTGCCTCCAACGGATCCGTCAGTAAGGATCGAGGCATAGAAGAAACAATAGAAGAGTCATAAACCTTAAGCACATAACATGAGTCTTCTAACACAGGACTCCTAACGGTGGAATTTTTACTAAAGGTCACCTTGTCATCTCCCATCTCTAATGTCAACTTCCCATTCTTGACATCAAAGACTGCACCAGTGGTGTGCAAAAAGGGTCTTCCCAAAATGATTGGGCTTTGAGAGTCCTCGGCTATGTCAAGTACTAGAAAGTCAACGAGAATGAAAAACTTACCAACTTTGACGGGCACATCTTCTAAAATACCCATAGGTTGTTTTAGAGAACGGTCCGCCATTTGCAAAGTAATATTAGTGCATTTCAAAGCACCCATGTTAAGTTTTTCAAACATAGAAAAGGGCATGACACTTACACTAGCACCTAGGTCGCAAAGGGCCTTATCAATGGTATATGTGCCTATAGTGCAAGGGATGGAATAACTACCAGGGTCCTTGAGTTTTGGTGGAGATTTATTTTGCAAGAGTGCACTACACTCTTCAGTGAAAGCTACGGTCTTCATTTCATTGAAGGATTTCTTCTTTTTGAGGACTTCCTTCATAAACTTGGAATAAGAAGGAACTTGGGAAATCAATTCAATGAAAGGGACTGTTACCTTTAAGTTCTTGACGACATCAAAGAACTTACCATACTTTGCCTCCTCCTTGTGCTTGGCTAATCTTTGGGGAAATGGGACTTTGATCTCAATAGGCGAATCTCGGGCTCTTTCCCCTTTGACATGGGCACCTTATCTTCAACATCAACAACCACGAGCTTATCATTATGCTTACCACTTCTTGAGGAAATGGCATTTACAATTTCGTGTGGTTGGTAAAATTGTGAAGGCAGCTGCCCTTGGTTTTGGTGGGTATTAGAAAAGGCATATTGGGAAATTTTAGCTTCCAACAATTTGATGGCGGCATCCTTAGCTTGATTGCTCTCTTGGAATTTAGCTATCATGGTGTCTTGCCTTTGAGCCAATTGCAGCATCATGGCTTCAAGTTTACTTACACCATTGTCACTCTGTTGAGATGTAAAGGATTGAATTTGTTCTAGCTTTTGTGTGAGAAGAGCTACTTGAGCTTGTAAAAGTGTCAAAGTGGGGTCCTCTTGCTTAGATTTCGATGGTATGGAGCGGGAATTTCTATATTGAGAATCGTGAATTGCCATGGATTCAATGGTAGTGCGAGAAATGTCAACATTGATTTGATCAAATCTTCCATTGTTAGCAGAATCCAGGATACGACGAGACTCTATATAACACCCATTATAGAATGTGATGGCAAGGAGCCATGAATCTAACCCATGATGAGGACATTCTCTTTGTAAGTCCTTGTACCTCTCCCAAGCTTCATATAGGCTTTCATCATCCTCTTGTTGGAAACCAGTGATTTGGCTTCTCAACAAAGCGGTCTTTTCTGGGGGAAAGTACTTTTGGTAAAAGGCAAGAGCTAAACTCTCCCAATCGGTGATACCTAATATAACCTTATCAAGGCTATGTATCCACAACTTTGCCTTACCCCTCAAAGAAAACGAGAAGAGCATTTCTCTAATTTGTCCTTGGGTGACTCCAGTTTGTCTAATAGTGGAGCAATAGTCACAGAAGTTTTGGATGTGAAGGTTGGGATCTTCTGTGGCATTGCCACTAAATTGGCTTCTTTCTATAAGGTTAATGAAGGCAGGTTTGATTTCAAAGTTTTGGGCTTCGATTTGGGTTGTAGCAATACCCCTTGGAAGTGTTTCTGCGGTGGGTTTGGAATGGTTTGAAAGTCGAACCATTTTTGTGAAGATGAAGATGGAGTGTTGTTTGGAATTTGATTGGTTTTTGTGAATGGAGATGAGAATGGATCTTCTTCTCCTTCGAGATTAGATAAAATATCCGAGTATTTCTCACGAATACGGTCTAAACTTAAAGTATCAGAAGCTTTTCAAATTTCGTTGAATAGCTTTAGTATCCTACGCAGAGTTCTTTCTAGGTCAGGGTCTAAAAAGATAGGGGTCCCTAGTCTAGAAGATCTGGGCATAATATTGGAAAGCTAAGATGAAAAGTCAAGAGAGGTCTAAAGGAATTTGGGTTCCTAAAGACTAGATAAAACTAATTGCGATAAAAATCACAAGAAAAAGGAAAACTAAACCGTGCTCCCCGGCAACGGCGCCAAAATTTGATCGTGCTTGTCGCGAGCCCGATACAAAGATAAATTACCCAGACTAGGCTAATAACAAATTAATGTAATTAGGGAAGTAGGGGTCTATCCTCAGGGAGATGGTGTTTCCTATAGAATGTGAAATGTCTCGCAATTGGGTTTTATCTAACGAGTTTCTGGGTTTTGGGATTATGATGTCTAAACTAATAAAAGGTATAAACGAAAACGAAATAAAAGCAAATGGAAATGAAAACAATAAAACAAGTGATGAATTAACAATGATGAAAAAAATCTAGGGAAGTAGGTTCACACATGTAGATTAACATATTGATGCAATTGGATATGGAACATGCCAATAATTCATTGTGAGTTCGTAAGAATGATGTGTTCATTACAATCATAGATCAGATGGTCTAGCAGGCTTTTAGGCAATTTACTAGGTCTTAATCTACCATGTCATGCTTTGTCTATTCAATTCGTGTATCTCTACCTTGGAAAAGAATTCCATTTTAGTCGATGATTTCCGGCCAGAAGTCGTTAACTATCGTTACGATCCAAACATGCATAGACACAACGTTTTAAAAGCACAATTTCTTTTATCCAATTAACATCTTTTAATCAATCTAACATGGCTACCCTACACCCTAGAAAGGTGACTACTTACTCATGATAATGTCTAAATCTAAAATGATATTAACAATGAAAACTAGGATAGACATGTTTATTTTATTTTGATTCTTTATATGGCGATAATAATGACGCTAATTGATAATCTAAGAAATGAAATTGCAATTATAACAACACGAAAATGAATCTAAGATAACATGTATGGAAAATAACAATCAAATAGAAAACATAAAGAACATTAAACAAAGGATAAAGTGGGAATACCTAGGTGACGATCAACAATGAAAGCGATAACAATAATAGAAATCCCTTGCACATAATAATCGATCCTTGAATTACAACACTTGTACCCAACAAACTAGACTACAAAAATTGAAATTCTTATTGATCTAAGCTAATGTTTTGATATGAAAAGGACAGAAATAAACTAAGAACTAAAAACTAAAGAAGAAGAAAATGAGAGAAGGGAGGCTAATTTCCCCTCCTCCTAATCTATGGAGAAATGTAAGAAGAGAAGAGAAGAGGATTGTAAGATGGATGATTTGAGAAGAGAGGCTGGAGCATCTATATATAGCATTAGGGTTTCGTGGAGAAGAGGTCGAGCATTAAACACATAGGACAAAAATAGGAAGTTGAAGCCGTTTTTCTCGAAGCAGCACACTTACCCGATCGGGTACACCACTTACCCGATCGGGTAAGTTGCATTCCAGGTCCTTTGACTGTCGTTTCATCTTCCTTTGCTTTGACTTGAATTCCATCATCCCCCTTGACCTCTTGAGTCGGGTTTGTTGATAGGGTTTGATGTAGAGCGATGGATTTTTCCGCCCAATTGATTGATCTTCCGACAACTACGACATCGTCTTTACTTCTTCTCTCTTTTGAATTAGTGAACCTTCTTGAAATGCCTTTCACTTGGTCAAGCTTGCATCTTCAAATCGTCGGGTTCTAGGCAAATGCTCGAAAATATAGAAAAAGGGCGTAGAAACGTCACTTTCCCTACAAAACATGTTAGAACATAAGAATTCGCCTAGAAGACGATATCAGCTCATAAAGTGGCTTAACAAAGCACAAATGACATACAAAACCGAGCTAAATTGGGGGTTAAAATCATACAAATATTCACTTATCATTCACTCACACCTAAGTTCACCCAATTTAGGGTGAACTATAACATGAATGGCATGGACAAGAGTTTCCATGAACTCCATGCACTCCTCACCCAAGCGGAGAGGAACATGGAGGCTAGTGGGAGTGAACCCAAGGACGTTCTTTCAATGAAAATGAAGAAAATCGGCAAGGGAAAGGGCAAGGTCTTTTATAAGTCCAAGCCCAAAGTCAACAAACACGTGGAGGCGGATTGCTATTATTGTAATGGCAAAGGGCATTGGAAACGCTATTGCCCCAAATACTTGAAAGACAAGAAGGACGGTTGTGTGACAACGTCAGGTAAAATTCTTTCATCACTCTATATGATAGATATTAACTTTGCTAGTACATCTTCTTGGGTATTTGATTTCGGTTGTGGTTCTCACCTTTGTAATCATGTACAGGGGCTGAAGAACGCGCAAGCACTAGCCAAGGGTGACGTGGACCTGCGCATGGGAAATGGAACTAAGGTAGCCGCAGTTTCCATGGGCACCTACGTTCTTCTTTTGCGTAATGGTTTAGAGTTGTATTTAAATAATTGCTATTATGTACCAACTCTTACCAAGAACATTATCTCCATTTCCGTGTTAGACATGGAAGGGTTTTCATTTTGTATTAAGAACAATCGTTGTACTTTTTCTTTAAATGAAATGGTTTATGGCGAGGCCATTTCTATTAGAGGTATTTATGTTCTAGATATTGCAAAAGAGGTCTAT
>JAIUZE010006966.1:0-32475 GCA_022085475.1 Heliosperma pusillum
ATAGTATCCTTAACTTTACAAATGTTCCTCCAATTCCAATTGGATTCAGGTAGAGAATGATAAGTATGCCAGTCGGCTCCTTTTAAGTAAACATGATCTATCCACAGTACCCATAACCTATCTGCCTTAGTGTTTACCAGTATTTAATTTTTTACTTACATTTTTTTTGGATGACGAGGGAATCCGCAGCTGCTACCTTTGGTGCGCACTGGTTAAACCCCCGAGTATACGTAATAGCCTGCAAACCACGTACACCAGGTCAACCACCCTTTTTACGGAGTGATAGGCTCGAAATCTAGAAGGCATAGCCTCAGACCATTTTACTTACATTTTACTATTCCTAAGTATTTAAATTGAGTCTTCCATTTAAGGATTCAATTTCTAGCTTAAAAAAACATAACAAAATCTCATTGAAGATAGAATTATCCGTTTTAAACTTGAGACAAGTCAAATACTATAGAAATGATAAAAGTAAAATGCCTAGATAATTAGCAAAAGCATATGCCTATCTAGGGGTGTTCACCGGTCCAGAACCGGACCGGAACGGATGAACCAGCGGATTGGATAACCACCTATTCTAAGACCGGAGACCGGACTGGTTAAGAGGGGGACCGGACCAGAACCCTTAAGGTCCGGTTTTTTCCGGGTTTGGATCGGACCAGACCCTTTTTTAAAGGAAAAAGTGAATTTTTATAAGTATGACCGAGTCGGACAGGAGACCGGTCACCATATTTTTGGGACCCGGAGACCGGACTGGTATGTTTCCGGTCTAGACCGGACCGGCCGGTCCGGGTCGGTCCGGTTTACCGGTCTGGCCATTTTTTGTTCACCCCTAGGCCTATCTATACCGGTGGAGTGTTATTTATCCTGTTTTATTCTTGAAACGGATATATCCGTCTTAAGAGAAACTAATTGAAAAAAAACATATTAATAGATAAGAGCTAAATGGCATTATAATGATTCAAATATTTTTTTAATAATGAGATCATTTAGAAGTAATTAATGGGAAACATATTACTCCGTATTACCGAGAAAAAATGCCATATTTTAAATCCCAAAACAACTTTACAGTGTCGTGAAGCCATAAAAAAAGCAATAAGGCTCTCTTAAGACGGGTATACTTGCATAGATAAAAACAAGTTAATTGCTAATATTATGCATTTTATGTTTGTCTTATTTATGAAAAGTGGCGTCTATTTGACCCATCTAAATCTTTAGACGGATAATATTCATCTTAAATAAGAATTTGGGTTAAAAAAAAAAGAGTTTAGTTCATGAATCATGACTAATACTAATACTCTGAAGTCCTTATGAAATACTGGAATGAACCAACATAATCCAGAATTGCAGAAAACACTAATTGTCAGTTAATGATCATAGTATATTATTTGTACATAATTGTTTGATAAGATGTTAAATGAATACATAATATTGTCGTAAAGCCATAAAAAGAAGTGGTTTTGCTTGGTCTATGTTGAAGGGGAAGGTCCCTTGTTTTCTAACTCTTCGTGGCTGGGGCTTCTTAATTGCAATGAATAGGTTAGGGATTGGTACATTGGTACAAGTCATTTTTATGTGTTGGGCATCATATTAGGCTTAATACTTTGCCTAATCACATGGCATGTACTATTTCATTCTCTTAATCTCTACTACTACTTTATTTTTATTCGCTCGTTTTGAATACCGACTTCAAATTAACACAAAATACTCTAACAAAAATGGCAATTGCGCAACTAGATTGAAGTTAGAGGTAGTGGTGGATCTTGGGGTGGCCTTCCGGATGAAATATTTGAAGTTTTTAGTACAATTTATGGCTCTGTCACTGTTTAGATGTGAACATTTCGTAGCCGAGTTTAATCTCAAGTTCCGACTACCTAAGTACGAAGTATTTGGTAAAAGAGTACGATGTGTCGAAACTAATTAACCACGGCTACAGCCTACAAGGTACTTGCTCTTAAAAATGTAGTAGTACAATAGCCATTATGTTGAGACAAGAGTTCCAAATCGCACGAGGTTACCGTTAATTAGCATAGGTAACAAGGTAATATAAGCTACATGCTGTTACGAATTATGTTGTGTGACGTCTTCATCATTACGTCATACTCAATTACTAAATCAGAATTTTGCAAGATTAAGACATTGTCTAGTACGGGGATGTTTAACTAATTTAGTGTAAATTTATGATGTGCAGTGCAGGCAGCATCGTCTGTATTTACCACTGCCAAAAATAAAATATAAATTCTCATTGAAACCGACATTATCTGTTATAACGACTGAAGACGGATAGTGCTTCTCTCATAATATGTAAGTGAGAAGGGTAAGTGAACACAAATGGATTCCCCCAATTGCCCTCCCATTTGCATATTGTGAGAGGGGCACTATCCATTTTCAATTTGTGACGGATAGTACCCGTTTTTAATGAGAAGCGCGACAAATAAAACTATTTAAGCTGTTCATAAACATGGTCGATAAATACATAAGGTAATTTGTGTTAGTTCTAACTCCCATTCACCTTGTCTTAGCCTTTACATAAAATAATATTCACATATATTTAACAGGTATAAACATTATAAGCTTCCCAATGTAAAAATTAAAGTGTTTTCTTATCTTATAAAAAAAATGTAAATATTAAAGTAGACAATAAACACGAGATTGGTTAAGGAAAAGAGATGAACTCAACATATATACTTCCTCTATCCCAGTCAATTGTTGTTCTTCGCCTTTTACACGTTTGTCAATGCACATTTCATTTCGAAAATATCTTTTACTACATAAGTGTGAAAATTATAAAATTTTTGATATTCTTAACGTGCTCATTAAGACAAATCAAACAAGATATCACATGACTATATTTTGTGTTATGCATTGAAAATTATTTTAAGGGTTCTCTCCCTTTATGAATATTGTTCAAAAAGCAAATGACAATAATTGATGAGGACAACAGAGAGTAAAAGATATAAATGTAACAAGGAAATGAAGGGATTATCTAATTACTCCGTATTATTGTATTAAGAAACGAACCCCTGATCAAGATAATGAGGTTCATTGCCATTAATTTTATTGATATCAATTCATTAATTTGATCTGGAGGTTAATGATTTTCATTAATTTGATCCGGAGGTTCATTGCCATTGAACATGATTTAGTTCACATGCTTTTCGACCACACTTAAACTTGAGAGCGGCATTATCTCACACCACTCTTTCGTACCTTTATATGTTTTTCATAACTCTTTTTTATTGATCATGACCCAAAGTTACTTTAATTCCGTACCTATTTACATTATAAACGTACTCATTTGATCATTAATCATGATTTTTACCTATTTTATTATTTAAAAGTACCATTTTTTCTTTAAATTGTAAATTGATCTCTTAATAGACTGTCTCTTAGAATAGTTACTCGATGGACAATGAATAAGAATAAATCAAACTAAATTAAACAAAACAACGTTAAAACTAAGTTCATAATAAGACAATAAGAGCAAGTTATTGTCATTTTTTTTTTAAAAAAGAAAAAAATTATCCGTGTTGATTATACGCTATAAGTTGAGAGCACGTGTAAAAAGAGTTATTTTCTAAGCCATTGAGGAGATTAATTAAGATTTAGCAAGCTCAAATAAAAGCTTTTTAAATAATACCACCGACAATAACGAAGTTTGACGTCTTTTCGGAATACAAATGTTATGATCGTCAAAGTTCATTGTATCATGCTTCCTGCAAAATAAGGATAATTTTACAGCTTGTACACAAGCGTTGCAAAAGAACATTTCAACGGAATCATATTAAGTCGATGGGGGAAAGCACGCTAGATGACATGAGTAGCCCGAGGAGCAACGGTTTTACAAAAAAAAAACGTCGCTATTCGTAGCCCAAAACATTAGAATGAAGGATCATAACAAAAATCATATACGAGTACTTTTAACAATTTCATCGTCATCAACCCAAACCAAACCGATAGACATTAAGCACGCAAACCAAACGCTTCCTTCATGCACCGACTTTACAGCATATACTCACTTAACAACTCCAATCTTTCTTGTTTTTTCCTATAACAGAACCAACGCTGAGAGAGAACTGAACATTAACGCTAAAAATCATCGTAAAATACAGCTACCGGATGCTACTTATATGTTACACTGCCCTAAGAATAAATGCTTTACAAAGAATACAGATTCTCAGGAGAAGAAATTGGGGGCTGTCTTTGAGATTCAATGTTAACGATGATACAAGGGGTGTTACTCGCCTCTGATCAATATGGACTGATTTGGAACGCGCCTGATCTCGACAAATGTGGAGTACTCTTTATCAAGTGGTTGCTTCCACGGCTCCCCGTCTATCTGCATAAATGATTCTCTCCACTCACCACCTCTTACTTCAAATCTTATTGCAGCTGCCTGATGTGCAAATTCATGGATGGTTAAACACGTTACTTTTTGCATGAGACGCTTCAAAATCATCATGGTAATTTCAGAAGTAACCTAGCTACAAAACAATTTGGTTGTATACTACTAAAGCTAAAAGAGTTACTTGCAGAAATTTATAGTTAAAAAACAGGAATTTATATGAGACGGGCGTAGATGTGAGACAACCCTATTAACCCCATAGTTAGATGAAGTATGCTTTATAGATTTGAAATAGTCTCACGCTCTCATACAAGACTTGTAATTTAACATGTTCCATAAATATATGTTTCCATCGTAGGAGATGATTAACTCACACAATTTTTTAAAAGAATTCTGACGAAAGAGTTACTAGGGTTGACAATTTGTTGTTTAACGAGTTCTTAGATGAAAGTTAGCATAACAAAACACGAAAATCTTAAGTTGAGAAGATAAATTTTAGGTATTGGCCATTGCTACAAGGACCTACCACAAAATTGATCACCCAAACTATTAGAACTAATCACCATTCTTTGACTAATCGTCCATTATCATGCTAAATTAATTGGTACTTTTTATGATAATGCAAATGTAAAAGATTAGCAACTGCTAACCTGAGCAATGTGCTTGGCAGAGATCAGTTCTACCATCACAAAAGAGGCGTGCCATCCATGCTTTAGACCAAATATTTCAAGAAGACCATCATCGGGACTGGCTTCAACAAAGCCTCTCTGATCCAAAAAATGCAACAATTACAAGCAGCCGACATATTAGATAACTCTAACAATATAGAACAGCGGGACTATGAGAATACTACCTTTTCCAAGTACTCTGGGGTCAAATTACCCCATGGATGCCTTCCACTGGCATAATTATTAAGATTCAATGCAACTACTGATCTGATACTGTTAACAAAAAAAAATATCTAGTATGAGTAAAAAAAATGTCATTCTTCGATGAAGACGAGCAGAGAGCAAGCAAGTTTAGATAGAAAAGGGATTTTGTGAGGAAGATTACTTTGGAGGGACTCGTACTTTCTCCCATTCTGAGCAATTAACCTTTTTAATATGTATCCTTAGAATGTTATTGAGTCCCCTGCAATAAAGACAATCACTATCAACTTTAGACAAAAAACAAAAAGATGAATGATTAAACATATAAAATGAAGAGAGAGATTGAAAGAGATGAAACTTATAAAATCAGCATAAAGTATCTAACACATAAATTTAACAGATTAATTGAAGCAATTCCTATAGTAGTCTTTAAAAATATAAATATTCTTTATTTGGTATTCACCTACAAATAATTCCGACACTCATAATCAACCTAATATTGGCTTGGAGATTATGATTTGTGCATATTTTTAAATACAATGAAGAGAGAAATTTTTTCTCTCATTTAGTGTTTTCTTGTTCAACCTGCTAGTTCGGCTACGCTGTTCTCAACCCTTAGCCGCTCGTCAGCTCATCCTTACACAGTAGTACTAGCTAAGAACTTTTTTTTTTGGGTTATAAACCATTACAATAACAAAATTGGGTACAATTGGCATTCAGTTTTATTATGGGAGAGTGTTGCGGTCTTTTGCAACTTTTTACAGGAGAATTATACGGCCTTATTCATACCTTGATAATCTCGTTTCATTGTTTGTATATGATTAAGGAGTTGGAGCATGTTTCCTAGAGAAAGTAGCCATAATGTCGCGCTAAAGTTACAATAGCGTTATGAATTTTTCTCTAACGGGGTAATTTAGATTATAAATAGATCTTTACAAAAAGTTGCAATATCAACATTGAAAAAGTATATTGCTGATGATTTATTATTAAAATAGTTAATTGCACAAGTAGTTTTATGTTTTGATGATGTATAGGTTATGGACAAATACACTGGATCATTTACAGGAATGTTAATGGATGAACAATTATTTTTGTCATCAAATAGGAACCAAAACTCATAATTGTTCCGATATGTTGAAAGTGACACTCAATGCAAGTTTAGAAATTCTTGCCACTGCCCTTGAGAAATTTACACTTTTTTCTAGAAAATTTAATGCACGGTGAAAGATTACGAATTGATGGAAAATTGGAAATATCTCAGAATCTAGCACAAATGATACCGGTTCTAATAGCTAGCTTGGATATATAAAGATCCCTAAAACCTAATGTCCACTACGACTTCAGGGAAGGTAGAGTCTACGATAGTAAGATCAAGAAAGATTCCTGCCCAAATTTGTAATCAAAATATTACAACGACCATAACAAAAGCTTAATAAAGTCTCACCGTAAGCTGGGATCGCTGACACACGGCGTAAAGAACCAACCCTGAGTGCAGCTATATCCAGAATAAATCAACTGCCAGACAAAGTGTCTATTAAGAAAAGTTAAGGAAATCTATATTGGTAGTGCTATTTCACTTAAAAGCAAGACGGGGCACTTCAAATTTGTTCGCATTTTATTAAAGCTTCAGTTAACAAGTAATTAGTAACATTAATCAAAAGTCAAAACAGTTACAGTAGAAGCAGTAAATACATCAATGACAAACAAGAACTCAAGATAGTGCAGCACAGGTATGGTTGTGTGCTAAACATGGAAGGAAGTCAATGCGCACAACAATAAAGGACCTTTGACTCTTCGAGGAGGCTTCAAAAGAAGCATTTATACAAATGCGTGATGGTACAACAATGTTTGTCCAGTATTACACGATGTCTCCTGGGCCCTACTAATGAACATGGATTTGAGCCATACACATGGCAAGAGACGTCGATACGTCATGAATGTACAATGAGTGTAAAGTAAGGAGTTTGACAAAATTCGGATTATGAAGAACACTAGCCAATTTAATATCAAGAGTTTCCAGTACCTTATTTGCGATTGGACCTTGTGCAAGGTAGGGCTTCTCATTACGCAAGTGGTGGAAGCCATACGCCACTTGTGCGTCCATACCTGCACAGAGAAATTTCACATTGAAACATCACCAACTATCTGCACCGACATAAAAAGTAGTCGAATATGCTTTCCCCAATAACAAATGCATGGAAAACATGAGCTAAACTGTTTACTTTTGAACAAAGTACTATTCATAAGTGAAGATCTGTATTTTGGATGGAAATGCCTATGAGCCTAATAAATCAATGGAAATATGCACCACTGAACGTCTCTGATTCTGCATTTCTCACTATAATTGACCAACTACTTGGGTGTACTGCAGCAATGGGGCCAACTCTGACAATAATATATTTCTATCCAGGAAATGAAACAAAGAAAACTAAGTGCTTATCTGACACTGTCAAAAGATGTATTATTCTCAAACTTTTTAAAAGTCAATACAGTACAGTACATTTAAACAAACCCACACATAACTGTAAGCGCCGGCATGAACAGACGAGAACCTCGCATTTATCACTTCAGAGAGAAGATATCACAAGTGCTGATAGAGTGATGTTTATCGTTTCAGTAAAGAAGATTCATTTGGCCTACCCAATTAATGACAATCTAAGTACTACCTCCCATTCTATGGGAGAATACCATTTTGTTTTAAGACCACTATTAAGAATAGCAAACAAAATATGCAAGTGGAGTAAAGTACCCCTCGCCCCCACAACCACACATCCTAACACCAGATGTCCTCGCGCAAACACCAGCCACATCACAAGATTGACAGCCCACCCCAGTGGCGCCAGAAATCGGTGACCACCAGGCGCCACCACTAGCTCATTCGCTTTAGCGAACCACAACCACTACTCCCCAGTACTTCCGAGCTCCAATTAGCACCACCCAAGGCACCACACTCGCTGGAACCCAAGCGACCACCCCAGCCCTACCCCTTTCACACTTCTCCCAAGTGACGTCCACACAATGCTACCCACCACCGTGAACCGCGTTAGATCTCGGTATTCTGCCATCCCACATAACTTAAAAGCACCCTATATCCGCAGATTCTGCCACCACACTTAAAGCCGGTCCTACAGCTGCTAATTGCACTCCACAGCCAAAGCCCCAATCCTCGCCCTCCACCACCCTTGATCTAGGGTTCTCAACATTCGAAGTCTTTGACCCAATCTCCACATGTTTCTGTTGTGTTGGTTTCAAAGGTGGTAATAGACATGGTGGTCGACAGGTTTTTAATGATGGGAGGGTGGGGTAGGTGGCTGAAAGGTACTGGTGTTATACTGGTAGGTCAGGTGGTGAGAGTGAGAGTGGTTCAGAGACAATTGGAGATGTTGATGCGGCGGGGCTGAAATTTGGTTGGTGATGGAGTTTACTGTTGGACTGGACTTGGGAGATGACTGATGAGATAAGGGAGAAAAGAGGGTATGAAGGTGTGGAAAGCATAGAAGGGTATGTTAGTTTTTTGGTAAATTTACTCTTACCATCCGGTATGAATCCTGTGAATGAGCTGAAAATGAAAGGTGGTGTGAATCCAGTAAATGGGAGGAGGTAACAAAATTTCAAGGTCTCATTTAAGATCGGGCTACAGTTCAATAAACAAAACTAAAGATAAAAAGGCAGAAACAGGGAAGATATAAAAGTAAATGAAAACAAATGATGAGCATAAGAAGTGCAAAGTGTAGAAGAAAAATTTTCAACTGAAATTTCATTATAAACGAGAGGCATTTACCAATACTAAAATAATTATAGAACACTCCATCGTAGCAAGTCACTTTCTCAGGAAGCTGGCCATTAACTACTACATCCTGCAAAAAAAATCTATTAGCATTTCAGAGCTCCGATAAAATAGCTTAACCTCTTCAACCTAGAATAGAACCTATACAAATTCAGAGCGTTATATTTTGCCTTTATACCAACCACGTGAAAAGTTGCTTAAGTTCAACCCTAATTAGAATATCAACCCTGTTACTGTTAAGAACATAAAGGATACAGGGACGGGTTTGCAAAGTTGTGAATATCTTGGAACATCACTTGATGAAGAGCGGGTAAAGAAACAATTTAAGCAATCAATATTTGGTAATCCATCGTATTCTAGATCTCATTACTCTTCTCAATAGCTTTTCGACCAAGGGACATATCCTCTTATCGAGTGCATGGTGAGGGTAAACCATACACAACCTTACACGGCACTTAAGAGGAACCCTCAGTAAATGCACTAGTTAAGAGAAGCTTGCTCCTTCTCACTTAAAGCATCAATTTGGTTCTTAAAAAGATAAAAATTTAATATAATTAAGAGACTGGATGATGCTCAACATATACATAAATGGATTCTTTACAAGAAAGATTACTTTTGGAAATAAGATGTAAAAGGAAGAACAAAATGTGGACTGAAGGGCATGTCAAAAACACAATCCAGAAGTTAAACAAGGAGAAGGGTATTTTAACATTCCGCACAGCATCAGAGCCACACTTCTAGGTCACTTTACAAGGTGAGAGGACATCTTTTACACAACGTTTTATCCCTCTATATTGTTACTTACGGCTCTTCAACATAAAAAAGACATGAGGGGAAAACAAATGCGGGAAAGATAACTGGTTGTCCCACACCACTTGACGAAATTCTTATTTGGTTCCCAAGTGCGGGAAAGATGTTGAAGAAAATATAGAAAGACATGAGGGAGAAGACTTGTACAAAAAGTAGGAAAAACAAGTAATAGTATCCAAGAGGTACAAGGTAGCTGAATTTAAAACCTGATCAAGAGTGCACTCTCCTGTTAACTTCATCGAATAAGGCATTTCCACAACTTCTCCAGCTGGCATTGTAATTGACAAGTCCCAACTGTCATATACCAAAAAAAGATTAACTATGCCAAGATACATGAGGATATGATAAGACAAACCCATTTCAAAATTTACATTAACACAACAAAAGCTACCACAGGGAAAACACCATAACAAAGCAGACACACAAAATACCAAATACCTCATAAAGTCCCAATTGACACCGGTTTTCCCTCAATTGCCGCCTATGGGCGGTCACACACTAGAAAGTAGAAATTCATGCGTAAGTACAAACACAGTACACTCGGACACAGATACAACACCAGGTACTTTACTGAAGGCTAAAATTTGTGTTTTTCTCAAATGATAGCTGAGCCCAGAAACATGCCAGTGTCTAGCGGCAGTGCTAGAATTGGAGCATTAGGAGTTAGGACAATAATGCAATATTGAGGATGAGTCGGTGAGGGTAAAAATGTAAGAGCTTGAGAAATAAGAAAAACAAAAAGAGGCCATTGGCAAGCTCAACCCAGTGTCACACGACTAAATGTATTTTCCATTCCCATCGCACTGCCAAATTTGGCACAAATTTTACTTATGCCTTTTACAATTTTTTTTTTCACCTCATTTTTATCTCCCTTCTTTTCAGCCCAGTGTCCGATAGTTATAGCCTAGTCCAAGTGACATAGGTGCCTAACGTTGATTAAATTTTCCACCTGTACTACTAGCTCGTAGATGTGCAGCATGATAGGTAGAACTGTAGAACTATGAATTTATGGAGCAATTGGCTCGGAGATGGATTATCTTTTGGATTTCAAAACAATAGATTTAGGTAGATTGGTATTGTTAACAGCATTGAATGGAGGAACCATTTAAAATAGAGCTATTACTTTCAAACTTCAATTGGGATTTTATTAATTGTGCATCATCTGTAAACATATTCGCAACAATGGCAGCAACTTTCCTCCCATATCATTCTTTGTTCTCGATTGTAAATGTGCCTGGGCCGCACCCACACATAGGAGAGAGAGTCCGCTTCATAAGCTCAAGGAGGTTCCACTCTAAAACCAATTGGCAATAGAGGGAGTTGCCCCTTAGCTTATAAAGTGATAAACTATCTCCTCTTTTATCAATGTGGGACACTCACATATGGGTATTATATGGGTTCTTCATAGAGGCTAAGGGGATGGGTGAAAAAAACCTGGTGTTTGTTTATACAAGGGAGAGGTGGAGAGACTGGTGGAGGAAAAGGTTCGGAATAGATGAGAAAAAAAAAGGTGGATGAGAGAAAATTTGAACAAGAGAGAATAATTTTCTTCCAAGGCTCTCTAAACTTGCGAAGAATTTGTTTACGAAGACCGAGAAAAACAATACCCCAAATTGCTACTTTCCCCGTATTCCTCCTACCCAATTTGTGATACACTATTATAGGTTCCAGCTTTTAAGAATATAGAAGCAATTACCTATCCAAACGACAAAGAGAGCCCATACTAGCCTTCTGAAGAGACCTCTTCACAGCTGTCTTCCACGCAAATGGAAATGAACCGCCCTGTTAAAGGATAGTTAATAGAAACGTAACACACATATAAGAGTTGTCTTCAAACATTTTAAACAAACCCTTTAATAAGTGGGGATTTATAAGCATGCACAAAACCAATGGTAAGTGAGTGTTTACCCAACCAAAACTCCGGGACAAATCATTCCCAGTGCCAAGGGGAATAATTGATACTGGGGGAATAGGATAACGACCATCTTTGTGAAGTCCTCCTAAACTACCAAGCACCCAACCAACCGTACCATCTCCACCGGCAACCTGCCACAATACCGAGCATTAACTACGCAGAACTTTTTGCAAGCACTCCATACAATAAGTCATTTAGCTATGCAGAGCCAACCTAGCCTAAGCAAAATACAGTTAAATGTATAATCAAAGAACAAATACGGAGAGAGATCCAAAACATTCTTAAAGGCACAGAATCGGCTTGCAACAAAAAGAATCATATATATCCTTTATCTCATTTGCCTTTTTGCTTTTTGTTAGAACAAAGGAGCTACAAAAGAAACGGTTAAAGTTGACAGTTCATGTGTAGGCGTGTAGCTTCACAAATGAAAAATACGTTAGCATAGAGAGAACCAGCAAAAGACTAAACTTCCATCTAATATTTTCACATATAACAAAGCTCTCATCACCAAAAGCAAAGCAATAGGATCAAGGAACTGTTGTCACTGTTCAATGGAGGCCCTAGTGGGGTAATATTGGTGTTGCCGGGGTATTGAGCACCGTAAATGCACATAGCCATTTAGAGTTTTAGACATGAGCATAATTACGGCATTTGATGGGTAGCACTACAGGTAACATGTGTTGGCTCCTTTACAGATATATTAGAGGTTCATACTATTGTAAAAGACTACTTAACAAAAGGCAACAAAATCAAATTTAGGGATGAACATACCACTATTCTCAACTTCTCCCGGATATGTTTGGCAATAGGATCGCCCATGGACAACTGCTCTAGGCAAGCCAATCCATACTCTACAAACTCATTTGGCTTTACATCAGAAAGGTCATACACCTAAAACATCAAAATAGAAAGAAACGTTATTAACTGCCAAAAATTAACTCTTAAGTAGTAAAAGCCACCACAAGAACATCAATAATGCATACTGCCATCCCATCAATCACGGGTTCCCTATGTCAGTCCATCCGAAAGAGACTTGCATGTATTGCAGTATAAAATGACTAGATGACAAGGTTTTGAAACGTGACGATAGGATAAAACCGAAGTTACACCCAAAGTCTACAGGAAATAGACGTCACATAAACAATAAAAAACATGGAGGACAGTGGCCTGCTCCGAGATTATCAAAAATCAAATTAAGCTCGCAACAATGATCAGTCACTGCATTCTGTATTTTCCTTGCTGAATTACCCAACCCTAAATTGGATAGGCAGTAATATGTTATAAACTGATCTAATGCAGTGATAGAGAAACTGCAAAAATGTCAGAGGATGCAAAGATTAAGGAAATGAATATTTTGAACAGTTGGAGGTTTTCTATAAGATAAGCCCTCAAATCTCTACTTTACAAAAAAATATTTATTAAAAAAAACAGCTCATCATCACACACACTAGCTGTTGAATAGGTCATTCACATTCAAAAAATTTGAAACTTGAAAGCACATAGTTTAACATAAAATCAGTTGCCATCATTGAATATCGCCAAAGTTCCTAACAAAAGTCTTTCAATCTGTATAATGCATGGCCACACCATCAGACCTTTGAAGATATGGAATTATGGACTAAGTTTAAAAAAACGTTAAATTCATGATAAGGGTTTGGCCCGCCCCCATAAAGAGGAGAGAAACCGTTAAATTCATAATCGGTGATAGGAGTAGTAATTCCTTCATTTATAAAGTAGTGAACTCCCTCCTCATTTTGTAAATATGGGACACTCACATATGAACTCGGAACTCCATTGGGTTATAAGGAGTCAATTCTCAAAAAAAAAACAAAAAAAAAACACAGCCATTGGATTTGTAACCTAGAAGTGGCAACAGGGTAAAAGTTTACTGAGTTCCAAACAACTTCTGAGGTATAACTGCCATTAATTGAATAGCTAACAACAAGGAGGGGTGCCAGAAGCAGAAAACTAATTTGATGTTCCAAACTACAGCTGACATGCTCCATCCCATTGCTAGCCAATCTAAAAGATGCTTCATAGTTTGAAAGCATGAAACTAATGTTCTGTGGTATCAACTCAAAACTCAAAAGTCACAACCAAATAAAAACTGAAGTGACGCAGTTCACTTTTTCTTATTAAGCAGCAACATATGTCCATGAGAGCCTTAATGTCAAAGTGATCTACGGTCGGCTAATAAGAATCGTTAACTGAAAGCACCCCCGCAAGTTACTATTTACCAAATCAAGTAAGTCAATGAAACTTCTTTGTTTGACTAATCAGTAAAAAACACAGTAGGCTTTGCTGACAAAAAGTCTCTTTCCAGACATTTCAAGAATGACTCGAGCAATTACAACCAAGTATAATATGCTCCAACAAACCCATAGTCACTCGTCAGCAACATAATTACAAAGAAGGGAAGGGGAATGTCAGTATGTCAGTCTTTTTTCTTTTTTCATTCAGGAAAAAGAATCCCCAAGACCTGTCCAGGAGATAATGCACGTATATCAAGGGTAATCCTAATCCAAGAGTGGATTAAACAAATTCACGGAGTTAGTGGAGAAAAATGTCCCATTCAAAAAAGCTTGATAGGCAAATTCCCGTGATACGGGACATTTCCTCGGTTGGATAAGGCTCAGCCTGATTTTCATTCCAGAGAAACAAAATAAACACGAGGATGTCTCTAACAACAGCATTTATCATCAACACAACAGCTACTCTTAAGTAACTTCCAATTTAATGTTGGCTGAGTAGTAGTTCACCAAACAACCCCAGCCCCATCCCTTAACAAACTTATCATCCTATTTATAACCAAATGGACCATCCTTAAAAAAAGATGTCCTATTTTCAAAAGTGAGACACGGAAATGAGACAGAGTATATACGCTCCCACATCATACAATTTCCGAACTTTTACTTATACATCGCATTTTCACCAATCAATGCAAAACCCAATTAATCATACAATCACAATCAATGAAAACCTTAACAATCCCCCTAAAAAAACACAAACCCACTTCCATAAACTCCACACCCAAAAAAAACAAAAGGAAAAACCCAATTTTCTTTCTTTCACCTCCTCCCTTCTTACACCCCCCCGAAAAGTGTATCCTTTTCATTCCAGAGAAACAAAATAAATACAAGGACGTCTCCAACAGCAGCATTTACCAACAAGAAAACAACTACTCTTACTCTCCATTTTAAGTAATGCTAGCTGATTAGTCGTTTACCAAACCAAACAACTACTCAAACTCCATTTATCCTCCTATTTATATCCAAAAACAACCATCACTACTACAAGCACATGCGAAAATGAGACACTTATCCCATTATACAAGTTCCAAACTTTAACTTGTACATCACATTTTCACCAATCAATACAAAACCCAAATAAAACATACAATTTCAACATTTCAAAACCTTAACAAATCATATATTACTCCTTGCCCAATTAAACAGAAACCCACTTCCAAAAACACCAGAAAATTCAAAAGAAGTAATAAAAGCAAACCTGTTCTTCACCCATTAATTGCTGCAACCTCAATTTAAGTTCAGGACCATGTCTACCACCACTCCTAGAATTAATGAAGACAACCATGGGACCCTCAGGTGGAATGTCAACCTCATCAGCAGCCAACAAATCAGCAGAATCGACTCCGGCAGCGACATCTTTCGAATAAATAGCACGTCGAATTGCAAGTCTAAGGTATTGTGGTATTGAAATCCGACGTCGGAGTTCCTCCCTGTCAACCCTTAACCCTCTGAATGAATCCATCATTGCCGTCCTAAAAGATGTTTCTCCGGCCGCTGTATCCGCCGCATCAGCCGACGCATCCGCCGCCGACGATGTCGATGATGATGGTTGCTCCATCATAAATAACTGGTTTTTTATTCTGAAAAAAGGGGGGAAATGGGTTTTTGATTTGGGAATGTGGGTTGATTGAGTTATTGAGAATGATTGACCGGGCTGTTTGGAAATGGTTGGGAATGAACAACAGCCCGGCGATGTTGATGATGATGACGATGATGAATATGATGTTTGAGAATTGAAACTAGTTTTATTCAGTTTTTGGAACAACTGTTTGGAAGAGGCCACAAGTTGGAATATTATGGGTGGATCAATTTTTTATTATTCTTTTATTTTATTTATTTTATTGTGTTCTGGTGTTCTAGAAATTAAAATTATTCTTTCATGGAGGTGGTTTAAATAAATTGAATTAAAAAAAAAAAAAACAGATATGGATTATAAAACCGTATAAACGATTCGGATATGAATTCGTTAACGTTTGTGAATTGGAGTACTTTGTAATTGTAATTTTCTTGAGGTTAAAAGGTTTGAAAACTACCTCAATGATACAGAGTAATAATTTTGGGAAGGGATTTACCTCCATGATACGGATTTGACTCTTTTACATACGAATTTTACAATATTACCCTTGTCATATTTTCATTCACTCAGCCAATCAAATTAAATTAAGAATTGGACAAAAAAAAACTAAAAACAAAAAGATGTAAGCTAGTTTCACAAAATAACAAAAGCAACCCAATGAACTACGCAACCTCCGTTCACCAGCCAATATCTCAGGCGACAACCCACCGCTGACTACCCCAGACCACATAACAACCCAACGCCGACAACCCCATCCCACAGCAACGCGACGTCCGTTCACCCAACCCTTCCTTTGACATCTCCGACATCCGTTCACCAGTCCCTGTCCCACCCGTCAACCCAACGCCGCCAACCCAAACCCACACAAAACTCTACGTCGACAACCCCATCCCACAGCAACCCCCCGACACCGGCAACCCAACCACCACGGTTTTATCCCCATGCTACGACCACCGCCACTCGCACAACCATCCCAACCACCTTCGCCCTCCCCCGCACTCCCCCCTAATACGACCACCACTGTACACTGTCGACCACCACAGTCATCCAACGACAATCATTGACCACCCTAACCAGCACTCATAAAATCTAATCAAGAATAATTGTTAAACATAAACCTAATAATTAAAAAAAACGTATTAATAATTGTTAAATATAAAATTATTTCACTACTCGGTGAGTTATAATTCATTGTTCAACTTTATTAGATTTGATTATAGGTTAGATGTAAATATAAGAGCCAGTTTGACTATGCTTATGAAAAAAGAGATTATGTTTAGGATAAAGGTATGATATGGAAACTTTATGAAAAAATGTATGTGAAAGAGTAAAGTTTGTATGTGAAAAAATAATTCCGTAAATTTTACAACAAATCTCAAAAACTTAAATCACTTATTCCTAAAGTTATGTTCAAACAGATTTATTAGTTGGTTTAGATATATTTTCTACTCTATGTGTTCAAGTGAATAGTTTACAATTATTTTATTTGTGAGGGGAAAATAAAGCAAGTATAAACCATTGACTGGGGCGAAGGGAGTATGAATTAGTAGTTGACAAGTTCTTAAAGTTTATTTCTAAGGGCCAATGATATGCATATTATATAATTCATATTATACGTTTGTGAAATATAAGACGTAGAAATTAAATGGAATGTGGACTGAATTAGTAAGTAGTTTTTCTCAAAATGTTTTGGAGAAATGGTATAAGAGTACATTATTAAGAGACTATTTTTTTCATGGTTTTTGTATGTGTTTTAAGTTACTTTTTTTTTTGTAACCTGATTTTTCATCTAATGCGACTGTGTGATAATTCAACTCAAACTCTATATTAACTTCAGCTCCACTATTAAACCTAACAAAACTAACACAACGTAATTGAACCAACCCATACGATCATACCAAAATTGAGGACATTAGTTTGTCCTGCAAGGACCGCAACAACAATTAACCCGATCTCATTTGCTCATACCCGAATGTTTGTTGTCCATTTCATTCAATTCTATACATTTGCTTTACACACGTATATCAATTCTCGTTTTCTTTTTTTTCGCATCATTAGTTACATATTAATAAAAATTATAAAAATTTGATATTCACAATGTACTCGGTAAGACGATTTATACAAGATCTCACGTGACCATCTTTTATGTTATATATTAGAAGTTGTATCGAAAATTTTTCTCACTTATAAATAGTGCCTAAAAAGCAAATTTATAGAATTGAATAAAATTGAGGAAGTATGAGACCCAATTCTTAATAACATGATAATAAAACGCACCAGAAAAGGACCTAAACTCGTAATGATTTCATTTGACCAATTCTTTCCAACCAAAAATGACCTGACATGACCCACACTTACTATGATTTATCCGCCTACCAAGTATATTCGAGATGAAATTACCCACTTAAAGAGTATTTTTTTTTGTGTTTTTCAACGTGGTACCCTCGCGTTTATTTGAATTCTACGTGGTATGTAATTCCCGCTATTTTTGGAATACAATTATCGAGGAATTTGTACATTTTAAATTGGAAGTAACTAGTCGAGATGATTTTATGGATTAAATGGTTTATGAAAATGTTGGTAGAACTCGGAGTGTCATCGCGGTGTGATATTGTAATATGGAAATCGAGGATTAGGAATAGGGATGTCAATGGGGCGGGTCTTGGCGGGTCTCGTCCCACACACGCCCCACTTGGGGCGGGTGCGGGTAATGATTTGACGGGTGGTGGGGCGGGGGCGGGTATCAAAAGTGACATTCGTCGCGGGACATGAGACCTGCCCCGTACCCACTCCGCCCCACACCACCCGCCTCGCATGTCCCGCCCCGCTTATACCCGCCTTAATTATCTCCGGCTCACCTATAGTTTACATCTAATTAAGTAAAATTTTACAAAAAAACGATTATTTTAAAAGATAAAGGCTAAACTAATAAAATAGACTTGTTTGGTAGGTTATGTACTAGTTAATTGAATGTGAAATTATTTCATACCACTTTCCGGATACTAAAACTATAGGTCGTACGAAACTTAATATGTTTAGATTCATGATTTGTTTTTAAAAAAGAAAAATTTATGAGGAGAAAGGTAATTTGGCGGGTTAGCGGGTCCCCGCGGGGCGGGTACGGGTTTGAAAAGTTCAACCCGCACGGGTCGTGGGGCGGGTGTGGGTACGCTTTATAGTTCGCGGATGCGGGTGCGGGTTACCCATCCTCCGCACCCACCCCGCCCCATTGACATCCCTAATTAGGAAGGTGTTTAGATTAGGAAAAAGAAAAGTAGAACTTGGCCAAACCGAGTGTTGGACCGGAAAAAAAGAAGAAGGGAAGTTAGTAGAGCCCATTATCTCATCTTATATAAGCCTTGGTTAACACTCCTTGAAAACCCTATTGCAAATCCTAGGAAGCAGACAAACATTGCTCTACCTTTCCCTACTCTATGTAAGTGCTTCATCAAATCTTTCTCTTTAAATCTTCATCTTTAATACTTGAACTCATGTTTTAAAGTCTTGATTTATCGTATAAGCATGCTTAGGGTTGAACTAATCATCTCTTGTTGGAATTAGTATACTTAGTTTAAATATTAGGATTTTAGAAATTCTGTTAATCTGCCTCTGTTTTGTACGAATGTTTAAAGTAACAAAACCTCAAAGAAAAGACTCACAATTATTTCAAGTTAACTTTGTGCCTGTAAAATTTCGTAGTCAGATTCATAGTAGTTTTGCCGCAGTAAAATGTGTATGAACATCTATCAAAACCCTCCGCGAATCTGATTTAGCATAAATATTACTCTCAAAATCTAATTTAGATGTTTAGTGACTACTGGATTTTTCACACTTGAATTTTAAAGAGTCTAGTTAATGTTAGAACTTAACTTTTTTCAAAAAGGTTTTGTTAAAGTCGTTTTATAACTGAAAACAGTTGTTGTGACGGAATTCGTCAGAATTTATAGATCTGCCCCAAAACCCCTGTTAACTTCAGAATTCGAGGATGAAGCCTCAAACAAAAGTCGTAGCTAAGAGTCATAGATTTTTAACCTCTCTAACCTTGCATCGATTAGATATTTCTAGAATTAATTATGGAATTTATAGTAATCTTGTCCTGTTCTGGAAATTCAGAAAAGTCGAGAACCCTACTTAAAGTTGGGAATCCTATTAGAGGTTATAAATACTAGTTTATATGATTGGTTAGTGAGCATTGTAGTTGCATTAGAGCATGGCCATGGTTTATGATTAGTATAACTGTTAAGCACTCGTCTTAATGCGAGTTTTCTACAATAATTGTAGATTGTGGTTTCGAAGAAGAGAAGTTCTAGGAGCGTACTTGGGTTTTGCTTGCTATCTATAAGTTTCCAAACTTACTCAATATGAATATGTATGAATAGTGTGTGAATAATGATTGGGATGATTGATTTAAAATTATTTTGAATTTTGAATGTGATTTGATATTTAATAAGTATAGTTTTGTAAATACTTTGATAATTTACTTTTAATACTATTGAATGGTTTAGATGGATTTTGAGCGACCTATTTGGGTCTATTGGATATGTTGGTTTGAAAATGTTTTATGGTGATGGAAGAGAGGGGTCGTGTATGTGGCTAACTATACCCTATATCAGGATACCTTTGGGACCCATAGTTATATGAGATGGTGTCTCGTCACCTTTCCTCCTCCTGTGGGTTAGTCATTGTGAGGAGTGTGCACACTCGGGAATTGTGGCCAGTTTAGTACATGGTTGGGTAAGGCTTGTCGAACCGGTAATCGACTCGCAGGAACCTTCTATACATTGATTCTCTATCCGGATACCAAAAGTTTATTGAGAAAGTAAAGTGGAACAAATTGGACAAGTGAATGTTTGAGAAAGAAAGTTTTATTGTGGTTTTCAAAGATTGGTTATAAATATGATTGTTGATATCTAGTGTGATCATGCTTGATTATGTGTTTGTATTGACTTGTGCGTGTTTGCCATGTTGTCCACCAAATCTTTTACTTGTGGACCTGTGATGACCCTTATAATATTCTGGTTGTATGGTGAGCATTGTAACTTGACGGGTTTGCTATTTTCAGACGATGGGACGGCAGGGGAAGAGAGCTCGTGATTAGATGTCGAGTATTAGACAATAAAATAAGACTTAATAGTTTCGCTCGTGATTTAAGGGCTATTTTAATATGCTTGCTTGTGTGCGTGTTGATGTGATATGGCTGGGAGAACCCCGAGTTACTCTCAACTGACTGTGGCATTCATGTTTCATGAATGAACAGGTTGCATGTTGGTGTTGCGTGGGGTTTTGACGAGTGAGGTAGCGAGCGTTGTACTTACAACGATTCACCCTTAGCGTTGTAGTTTATATTAGTTTATAATGTTAATTGTGTATTTATCAAGGGATCGGTGTCACTTGTATTTATTTAAGTTACAATTTGTATAAACGATTTATCAAAATAAGTTTTGGTTTTATGATATAGTGACATTTGCGGTTTTCTTTTAAATTTTAAAAATATCGTATTTCCGCTGCAAACTATGTGTTTACTTTGTTGCGAAATCGTGGGGTGTCAGTCGAGTACCGTAACCACTCGGCAGAGTACATCCAACTCGGCCGAGTGTCACAATTCTCTCTTCCGAGTACCAAGATCCAGTAGCTACCAAGAAATTCCAGACCCCAACACTCGGTCGAGTGCCAAGGGTTCTCGGTCGAGTACCACTTACTCGGTTGAGTCCCCTGCCACACTCGATTGAGTCATGCATAATTCCGGCCCCAACTCATACTTTTATTAACAAGAGATGCACTGAAATTTATAATATTAACAGCAGGTGAGTACTCTCGTCTTAAGAAAAAACTTACTGAGAATCACAATGTGGCAAATTCTTATTTAATACGGGCATATATTGTCATAATCTTAAGACGGGTCAAGTATTATGAATAAGACAAAAAAGAATATATGGGAAAAAACAACATATTTGAGCAAACCAAATTTTGGAGTCTGAACACAAAGCATTGCATCTGAACACGGTTTGAGTAAGGTTATTCGTTACGGGTCATTTAGGTCGGGTTAATTTTGGCAGGTGCATGTAAAGGCTCTTTAGAATAAGAAGTACAAGGAGAAACTTATAAAAATACCACCTAGACATGATATAACCATAAAAAAGGTGTTAAAAGAAAATTTTCAGCGGTAATAGGTAAATTGTTACGGAGTATGTGAAAGAGTTGCCTTAACTAAACTATCATTAATTTACGTACATTGTCCAACTTTTCTTCAAGATCTTAGTTTGATACAGGAAAAAAAAAAGAGGTTGAACACAGATGATGAATTTTGTTTCTAAATATTCCATTTGTTTGAGTGAGATTTGTTTTGTAACAATCTTAAGTTTCATATATGTTTGAGTTAGTTTGGTATCGATAATAACAAAGGATATCAAACCTCAAACTTGTGGTTGAGGTGGAGAGGATAAGTCCAAATAGAAGGGTTCTAAAAAAACATCTATGTTAATCATTTATCATACTTTTGGATACACAATATCACAACCCATACGACTACTCCAGAAGAGGGCAAACTTGAATACTCATATTTCTAATAACTACCTTAAATGATCACGAGGCGGCTACATTGATTTTGTGCCAAAGAGAATTGGGAAGGGCCCAATAGATTTGATTTGAGGGAGGGCTTCAAGAGTATTGGTAAGAGACTAAGAAGAAACAACGAGAATGAGTAAAAAAAAGTCATCGCATGTCTAAGGGTTATAACACTAAGTTGTTTAAAGACACCAAATGATCAAGGAGAAAAGATCATAGTAAATCAAGTTGTGTTGGAGTGATTGAGATTTTGAAAAAGTAAAGTCTGCAAGTTTAACTAAAGGAGTATATATGTAGAAGGTAGCGAGAGCTAACAAAAACCATATCCAAGCGAGGGATAATGCCACATAATGTTGATGATGCGCTTAGAATGATGATGACACATGCCACAAAAAGGCTAAAGAAAATCCCCGTTAGAAAAGGGTAATATATGTTGAATTATCGGGTGCTAGTGGGCTAACGAGCCGAGCCGAGCCCGAGCTTGGCCTTGCTCGGCTTGTGCTCGAAAACTAAAACTCGAGCTCGAGCCGATCTCGAGCTTACCCGAGCTTGAAAAAAATGTGCTCGTTAAAAAGCTTGCGAGCTTTAACGCGAGCTCGAGCCAAACTCGAGCTCAAATCGAGCCTATATATTTGTTGATTTTCTGATTTTTTTCCTTCTTCCGATACTTTCAATAACAATGCGCAAAGTTTATATGTAAAAATATTTGGCAAAAAAATGAGACATTTGATATATGTAATACAAAGGTATAACCGTGATAAAATATTTTTATAAAATAAGAGCAATATCTTATATAATTACACAAGTTCGAGCTGCTCGCGAGCTTTTCGAGCCGAGCCAGTGTTTGCTCGGCTTGACTCGTTAAGCTCTCGAGCCGAGTTCGAGCCCGAGCCGAGCCCGCACGAGCCGAGCTTTGACCGAGCTTTGACCGAGCCGATCTCGAGCTGCTCGCGAGCTGTCTCGTCTCATTATCACCCCTAGTTGGAATATACCCCACCAAGCAAGCCACAAGAAAGAAGAAATACGGTGCTCGTACGAGTAGACCATAACCATATAACGTTTGAGACAAGATAAGAAAAGTAATATTGAGAAGGAGCGCTTTAGAATACGAGAAATATAACGATAAGCTTTTAGAGGGGTACCAAAGCTGATATAACAGTTAAACGAGTTAAAAGCGAATGAGTAACAATAATATTTTGATGATGAAAAAGAAAGCATTACTTTAGATAAAAAGAGTCAAAATAGAGAAAATGTTACATATTATATATAACGCAAAGTTTAAGTGAAATCAATTACAAATGAATTATCATTATATTTTTCTTTAATTACCAAATAAACCTCTCAAAGTATTATCCTTATTTATTAAAGTATTAAAGTAATAACCACAAAGCTGATGTGTCGCTCTGTGGTTGAAAGTCAACAAGTCAATAATAATTTTTTTTTGCATAATTTAAGGAACCACGTTCCCTATACCATTTAATTAAATGCTTGCAAGTAAAATGTTTTTAATTGACTGGGTCTAAATAGGTAATTAAATTAGATCATGTTTAATACTAATAATAATAATATTACGAAGTATTAAAAATTGAATAATGGTAAAAAAAATTAATATGTATTTATAAAACATAAAGCATAAATTTATTCCAACACTAAAATTACTTTATAAAAATTCAATAATGGCAAACATAATTTCAAAACACAAATACAAAATCAATAAAAAATGTATCATAAATATGGGTAAATAATTTTTTCTACCAAGATTAAGTAAATAATATATATTTCAAAAAAAAAATGCAGCATAGAAAATAGAATTATTGTCACCAGATTCACAAAAAAAAAAAAAAAACTTCGCACAAAACTAAATACTAAAGCTTAATCAATTTAAATAAATATTTTCTGTAAAATGCATGTAGCAAATTTGGTTATTATAAGCTAAAAAAATACAATAAACTATTTAACTAAATAATACCTGAATCAATCAATAAAGAAAAATCATAAAAGAAAATAAAGTAATAGAGAACCATGGTTGAAAATTTACGGGTGTGCGACTATATTATGTGTGTTTTCATGCGTCTTTAAAGGAGGATATCAAAACTAGATATAAGACGAATGGATCGAGTTTCGAACGGCGGAGTAGAGAATGATTGTAGGGAGCAGCAAAGCCAACAAAAGTGGTAGGATGGGTAAATAATGCTTAAGGTTGAATAAAGGAATGTGCTGGTTTTGTAAATTACTACTCCGTAAAAGTCGGGCTGGACATATTGGTCCACGTAATTGTGATCAATAAGCATCTCTTATGACGAATATATCCGTCTTAAGTCAAATTGATCAATAGATTTCCACTTGCACAAACATGATTAATCTTTTTGCTTATATCTAAGCATTGTACTTTATCTTATCTTATAATATGCGAATGATATGCTATTTAACCCATTTTAAGGTTAAAATGGTTGTTTCCGTTTTAATTGAGAATTTGTGGTTTTAATATTGTCAATAAGTTCTTTTGAAGAAAGATGAATATTTCATATTAGGAGTAGTTAATTCTCTAAGGCGGACATACTAATACATATTCCCTCTGTCTCTATCTTTGTTTGCCCTTTTTTTGTGAGGGTATTTTAATCAAAATGCAAACTAATGACTGACAGATGAAGTATGTTTTAGTCATTAACTAATTTTGAGACCCGCGAAACTCGCGGGGTTTGCTTTGTTGATCCAAAATGATACTCCGTAAGATATAAACTCATACTCCCTCCTATCCAATCCAATGTACCCATTTACTTTTTAGAGGTCAAACTAGTTTGACCGTTTATACATCGAAAAATATAAAAATTTGAAAGACGAAATTAACATATTTAGTTTTGTTACGGAAATATCTTTTATAAAATTATATTTTTACTAAAAAAATTCTATATATAAAGGAAGAAAAACGCGGTCAAACCGTTGTCTCGAAGACCACCTAAAAGCAAATGGGTACATTGGATTGAATAGGAGGGAGTATAGTTTTAAAATTACTATGTCTCCCAGTTTGAATTGACTAAACAGTTGAACTTGACTTGACTTAATTTGGTGGTTGTGGAGGTGATACCTTTGAAAATTAGGATTTGTACTTCTTTCATCGTATCTCCATATCTCCATGTATACAATTTCCAAATTATTATTACGACTTTTACAAACAACTAATAATTTTTTTATGTATCATCAAGCTAAGTTGAAAGTCACCGTCATCATTTACAGGAGTTCTCTGTTATTTAGATGCGTAAACAACACGCGGAAGACATCGTAACATTGATATCTATCGTCGTTTACATTTGTTAATGATACATCTTCACCTCATCAACATCTATGAAGTATCTACTTGCCCTTCCCTAGTGGCAGAATGCTGATATTGAATGGGAATGAATATTTTGCAGTCATAAGCAAACAGTTATAAGGCTACAAAATTTAAAAATATATGATTTTCAAACCCAAAAAACAACTTAGAATATCAATTTCTCTTTTGAGAAATTTCACATGATATAAAGTCATCACTATAAAAAATTGTCGGAAGATTATTAAAATCTACACTTGTTAAAGTGTAATACGGAGCAGTAAAACAAAAATCAACACTCATTTTAGAGACTATTAATGTCATATGGACTCATATCTATAAATACGGAGCAGTATTAATGGTTGTCTACCTCACCTTGAGGATCATGAGTTCAATGTCATATTGGCAACGTTACTCATCTATTGTTGAACAGTCACCTTGATGGTCATGTCATGGTGATTTTATGACTTTTGTCCCACAAATCTTTTGTTGCTTTAGAGTTCATATTATAGCCTTTTATTATTCATTACTCTTTAAATCTTACAAAGTATGCACAATTTAAAATAAATAAATAAAGGAATGAGTTCAAGTCCACATGATTTTGTTATCTTGAACATCAACAGTTTGTCATACCTTATTAAGGAGTCAAGATTCTCTCCATTTCTCTTTGAGAGATGGAGAGGCATTAGTGGTTTTGATTTATTACGGAATAGAACGGATAGTTTTAATTACACTTGAATAAGAAAAGGTCAATGAGTGAAAAGACTTATATATTACTCCCTCCAATTTTTCATGTTCTTCCCCTTTTTATTGGCACAAAAAATAAGGAGACATTTTAAAAAATAATAAAAAGGTGGTAGTGGGAAAGATTAGATGAGAGAGAAGAAGATTAAGAAATTGTACTTTACATAATCAATAATTTAAAAATGTTCTTAATTAATTTTCATTCAAATTTCCCTCAAATATTTCAACAAAAATTACATTCAAATACACCTCCAAAATTTCTGCCAAACATTCAGAAATTGGAGCAAAAAAATTACACTGTTGAAATTCGTCCAAAATTACAAAAAAAAAAAAAAAAACTTCAGATTTGCCATTTCTATCTCTGCCCTTATCAGCCACCTTGAAATTCCTGAACACTTGATAAAGCAAATCAAGTCATGCCAAATTTTAACTTTTGGTGCCAAATTTTAACTTTTAACTTTTAACTTTTCACCAAAAATTTGGTGCCAACTTCAAATATTCGGTGAAACTTTTACATTCAATTTTTTTACAGCCTTATAAATACCCAGTAGCATTTATTGGCTTCATTTACTCATCAATTAATTACTCACCATCAATTCCAACACACAAAAACAATCACAAAAAATGAAAATCAGAAACTTAAATAACCTAGAAAGGCAAAAGATTTTACAATTATTACTAGAAAGTTGTACTAATGGGAAACCAAGAAGAGGAATAATGAAAGAATTGGCTATAAAGTTTGAGGTTGTGAGGAAAACAATCACAAATCTATGGAATGGTGCAAAAAAGCTAAAAAATGAAGGTCTTGCTATCAACCTTGATAACAAGATTAAAGACAAAAAGGTTGTAAAAAATTGTCTTTGATGAGGTGAAGTTCAAAAATCTACCTCTTACTGATCGGACAACGGAGCTTAGGGTTGCAAAAGCCATGGGGGTTAGCCAAAGTACAATATCAATGTGGGTCAGCGGCGGACCCACGTTCAAAGATAGTGTAGCAATTGCTACACCAAACAAAAAAAATTACATGAGAAACTTTTACTTTGCTACACCATTAAATGTTCATTTATTGAGATTATCTTCCCCATGAAACATTTCCGAGTCTCTTTACTTCCCATTGCATTAAGTATTAACAATCCACAATTTTCAATAAAGAGTGATAATTAAGTACTTAGTACAATAATAAATGTAAACGTAGAGCAATAATGCTAAAAACCAAGAAACAAATAGCCAGAGAACCATTTTCTCTTATCCTTCAAATGCAAATAAATCAAGTAGTCAACCATTTCATTTTCCTATCCAGATGACAGGGGATTTCATTTTTCTTTTGTTGTTGAGCAAACGGATTAAAGTTATCCAAAATGTAGAGTATTCTTATTTTTAAGTGAAGTCGACTTGAGGAGTGAGTAAGTTTCGTTTCGTTTCTTCAATAAAGTTATACATTTTTTATATACTTTATACATTCATTCGAAGTAGAGCACATTTACATGACATAATTTTTATGAGTGAGTAGGCTAAGATAAGCATGAATTGATTGTCTGGAGTCGTCTCGATGCTTTTGTATTACTTGCTTATGTATGTATGGCCTTTGTATGTGCAAAGAATGATACATGAAAAATGTATAGTACTTATGAAATCAATTGGTCTCCTTTATGATGGGTATATCCGTCTTGAGATTAAACAGACAATGACAAAATCGTAGAAGTTACAAATAAATTAAGGGTACGCAGTGATTTAGTGAACATGTGGTAAAGTAGGTTGTTATTATAGAGAATGTAACTGGTTTTCTTTTTGATTGAATAGCATTACAGGACATTTATACTGATAGATACAATGTGAAAGAATAACTAGTGTCTAAATTCTAGGAGTTAAGCAGGGTAACAAAATAACAATATAAACAAAGGAGGTAACTAATATATACGGATGATATGCATCCCTTGATTCATGTGATTTGTTTCTTGGATGGGATATGCATATCTTCAATATTCCCACTCAAGATGGACGGTCTGTGACGAAGGCCAATCTTGGATGAAAGCTCAAGAAATCGGGGTTTGTGTAGGGGTTTAGTGAGAGTATCGGCAAGTTGGTCGCTACCATTAATATGTTGAACACGTATTTGACGAAGGCGAACTTGTTCTTTGACAAAGTGGAAAGAAAGGGCAAGGTGTTTCATTCGTGAGTGGAAGACGGGATTAGCGGAGTAGTGAGTTGCACTCAGGTTATCGCAATATAGTCGGTGGCTGGAGTGATCTAATGCCAAGTTCATGTAGTAAGGACATTAACCATAGTAGTTCAGAAGTAGTGTCTGCTACTGCTCGAAATTCTGCTTCGGTGGATGAGCGTGAAAGAGCGCGTTGTTTTCGTGAGGACCAACAAATAGGATTAGAGCCGAGGTAGACGAGGTAGCCGGAGGTTGAGACGTAGTCCGAGGTGTCACCACCCCAATCTGCATCACAAAAGGCGTGGAGGCAAGGGGGTGATGATTTGGTGAGTTGGATACCAACATGAAGGGTGCCACGGAGGTATCGTAGTAGCCGTTTAAGGGCTGTCCAGTGGAGAGCAGTGGGATGGGTTAGAAATTGAGCAAGCTTGTTTACGGGGAATGCAATGTCAGGTCGTGTGAGTGACAAATATTGGAGACTACCAATGAGAGCGCGATAATCAGTTTCGTTGTGAATGGGTTCGGTTGGTTCAACGCACAAGGTGGGGTGTGGGAGCATTGGAGTTGTAGCTGGTTTGCAGTCTTGAAAGTTGTATTTGTGTAAGATGTCTGATAGATATTTTGTTTGATTTATGTGGAGTCCTGTTTTTGTAGGAGTGACTTCTACCCCGAGAAAATAAGATAGGGGTCCTAGGTCTTTTAGGAAAAATTTTGTAGAGATTTGGTGAATGAAGTCTGTAATATGAGATGAGTTGGGTCCGGTGACGATTATATCATCAACGTAGACGAGCACGAGAATGTGTATTGTGGGCGTTTGAAGGATGAACAACGAAGGGTCGGAGACCGAATTTTTGAAGCCGTATGAGACAAGGTTGGTTTTTAATTTGGTGTACCACGCACGCGGGGCTTGTTTAAGGCCATATAGTGCTTTTTGGAGTTGACATACATAGTCGGGTTTGGCCGTGTCAAAAAAACTGGGTGGTTGTACCATATAAACTGTGTCGGTGAGGTGCCCTTGGAGAAAGGCATTGTTTATGTCAATTTGATGAAGGTGCCAATTTTGTGTTACGGCAAGAGCGAGAATTAATCTTATTGTGGTTGGTTTAATTACTGGACTGAAAGTTTTCGAGTAATCAACACCGGGCCTTTGATGGAAACCTTTAGCAACGAGACGAGCTTTATGTTGTTTAAGAGTTCCGTCGGGGTTATACTTGACACGATAAACCCATTTACATCCAATGAGGTTTTGGGCTTGGTGTCGGGGAACTAGTGTCCAGGTGTTATTGCGGAGAAGGGCGTGATGCTCTTCGATCATAGCGTCACGCCAGCGTGGATCCATAAGAGCTTGTTTAGTGGTGGTGGGAGTGGTGTGAGTGAGAGAGGAGGTGGCTGTGTTTGCATATTTGGGGTTTGGGCAGATGATGTTGTGTGAGAGTCGGGTGGCTATGCGTCGGGGTGGTGGTGGAGGAGGGGGTGGGGATGGTGGTGTAGGTGAGGAGGCAGCGGAAGAGGGAGTTACACGAGGGGAATTAGGTGGGGCAGGGGGTTCAGTGGATGGAGGAGGTGTCGTGGGGGTGCAGGGTGGGTCGGATGAGGGTTCGTTGATGTGGCTGGGCAGAGATAGGTCGAGGAGAGGTAGCGTGAGTGTGCACCAATGGTCAGTGGTGGGAATGGAGGTAGGTGAGGTGTTTGATAGTGTTGGGTATGGGAACTCTGTTTCAATGAAACGAACATGACGAGATGTATAGAGTTTTTGGTTGGGTGGGTCGTAACAAAGATATGCACTTTGGGTATTAGAATATCCGACAAAAATGCATTGTTTGGATTTTGATTCGAGTTTGTGATTGTTGTAAGGACGTAGCCATGGGAAGCAGATACAACCGAAGGGACGTAGTTTATGATAATTGGGTGGCTGATGGTGTAGTATTTCATAGGGAGACTTATTTTTAAGAGTGGAAGTTGAGAGTCGATTAATGAGGTAGGCTGCGGTTGAGAAGGCATACGGCCAAAAGGAGGTGGGTAGATGGGCTTGGGTAAGGAGAGCGAGGCCTGTTTCGACAATGTGTCTATGACGACGCTCTGCAAAGCCATTGTGCTCGGGGGTGTGAGGTGGCGAAGTGAGATGTGTTATTCCGTTGTCGAGGAGTTGTGGAGTTAATTTTTTATATTCTCCGCCATTATCCGAGTAGAATTGGCGAATGGGTTTGTTAAAAAATTTCTCAACAATGGCTTTAAATCGATTGAAGGTGGGTAGTGTGTCGGATTTGTGTTTAATCGGATATAACCAGAAATAATGACTAAAATGATCGACAAATATGATGTAGTATTTGAATGTATCATGCGAGAGGATTGGAGAGGTCCACACGTCGGAGTAGACAAGGTCGAGGGGTGCTGTTGAAGTAAGTGTTGAAACGGAGAACGGTAGCTTATGACTTTTATTCATTAAACATGAAGAACAATGCTGAAAGTTTGAAATCCGAAAATTAAAATTGCTATTAAGTAATTTTAGAGTGGTTTCAGAAGGGTGGCCAAGTGGGTGATGCCAAGAGCTTGAGGTGGAGGTGGCGGCATAGGCTTGTTTTGTAGGTGAGGGGTGCCATACATAGGTTCCTTCATGGAAGCGTCCCTGAAGTAGGATTGCTCCCGTCGAGAGGGCCTTAAAACAAAAGGAAGTTGGTGAGAAAAGAGCAATAGCATTATATGTCTTTGCAAAATTGTGAGACGGAAAGCAATTTACGAGATATGTTAGGGACGACAAGAACATTATTAAAAATAAGAGAGTTATAAGAGAATGAACCATAGTGGGAGATAGGGAGCGATGATCCATCCCCTATCACGAGATCATCGGGTCCATCGTAGGGTGTGTGAAGGGCTAAGGTGTTGAGGTCATTTGTTATATGGTGCGAGGCACCGCTATCAACAAGGTAGGATGAGGTAGGGTTTGTGTTGACGGTTGCGGTGTGGGCATAGGCACGATTTTGTCTGGTCAGTGGTGGTGGGAAAGTAACATTAGGATAGTCTCGTTTGAAGTCGAGACAATAGCTAATAACATGACCTTGAGAGCGACAATATTGGCATTTTCCTTTAAATGGTTTAGGGGCCTGGTTTGAGGATTGGTTGTGCTGGTTATAGGAAGGAGAATGGGAAGGTTGGTATTGGGGACGGGGTGAGTAGGGTTGAGGCTGATAGCGTGGTGTGGTGGTGGTGTGAGCACGGGTGGAGGCAGCATGGGCAGAGGGGGTGAAGGGGGTGGTAGTGGTTTGATTTTTTACCAGAACTTCGTGGTGAATAAGTTTTTCATGGAGTGCGTCGAAGGATATTGGTGTGTCACGGGCTCTTACGGCGTCGATGACGGGTTTGTAAAGGTTTTGATCGAGGCCATTAATTATTTGAGTAGTTATGTCTTTGGCATCAACTGGTTTCCCAAGTTGTGCCAATTGAGCAGTGCAAGTTTTTATGGATAGTAGGTAGTCCGAGACAGAGGTGTTACCGTCATGAGTTATGTTGCGTGGACGGTCCTTAAGATGGAGTATGTGGCCACGAGATGGGTTGGCATAGGTTATGGCAAGGAGAGTCCAGGCTTCGTGGGATGTGTTGGCATCAAGTATGATGGGTGACACGGCTTCGGTGAGTGTTCCAGCGAGATCGCCAAGGATGAGTTGATCTTGGCGGAACCAAGTGTTGTGAGCCGGGTTGGGAATAGGTGTTGGGTGTGGTGTGGTGGTTGTAGGTGCAGGAGTGATGGTTTCAGGAGGTGTTTGTGCCGAACCGTCAAGGAACGAGAATAACCCATAACCTTGTAGGAGGCGTGTGATTTGGTATCGCCATGAACGATACGAGGTTGGTGTTAGTTTTGTGCAGGTGGGGAAGGAGAGTGATAGGAGTGGTTTAGTGGGTTCTTCGGTGTTGGGAATAAGGGCATTAGATTGGTTTGCCATGGATGTAGACGGGTGTGCAAGTATAACACAGACGAGAAGAAAAGTGAGGATCGAATAGAGGACTGATACCATATAGAGAATGTAACTGGTTTTCTTATTTGATTGAATAGCATTACAGGACATTTATACTGATAGATACAATGTGAAAGAATA
>JAIUZE010006967.1:0-82216 GCA_022085475.1 Heliosperma pusillum
TTATGCGATTTGGGTTCGGGTGTGAGCTAGCGGGCGTTGTCCATGGAAGTTTCACCTCTAGACGATTTTAGCTAGTTTTGCTAAACACTTGTTCTTTGCTAACATTTTAAGAGACCCCGTCTCTTTGTTGTATTTCCGTACTTAGTTTGTAATATTTGGACACTCCTCGTTTTATTTAACTTGCATGTATAAAAGTTTTTTTAAAACTGCCTATTTCGCTTATTATATCACATGCTTGTATGTTTTTTTTCCGCATTCGCGAGGGTTGTCACAGTTGGTATCAGAGCTTTATCGCTCCCGACGCACACACGTGAACCCTGACTTAAACTACTTGACCTTAAAAATAATAAATGAGAGATTGGGTAGAAGTTAAGGACTTTACTTGGTAGTCTATTTGTTTATGCTAATTGATAGGAGTAACTTAATTTGTTTTTGTTTCTTATGAAGATGGTTAGACCACGATTAGCTGCAAACGTTATGATGGAAGCTCTCACTCAAGTGCTGAAAAATTAGCAAGATGCAGCTTTAGCTAATGCCAACTAGGTTCCCCCTAGAAGGGAAGATAACCATCAAGGTGGCTACGCATGGGTAGCTGGACAAATAGCTAGAAGTAAGATTGTACCATATGGTGGAGAACCGGACCCTACGGAGTTATCCGATTGGTTCCGTGAGATGGAGAAGCAGTTCGATCTATACCAAGTCCGAGAAGAGGACAAGGTTAGGATCGCAAAGCACTTCCTTGTTAGAGAAGCTGATAATTGGTGGGCTATCACAAGTGCCACCGCTATTCTTGAAGAGGACTTTAACTGGGCTTGTTTCAAAGCTCTTGTGGAAGGTAGATTCTATCCTAAAGAGCTTAAACAACAAAGGCTCAAGGAGTTCATTGACTTGAAGCAAGGCAATTTGTCCGCGCAAGAGTTTACTACGGAGTTTAATAAGCTTGCACATTTTGCGCCGAGGCTTATCCGAGATGATGAAGACCGAGCATTCTATTACCGAAACAAGTTGAGTGCCGTTCTGCAAAGTAAAGTGAGGAGGAATACTACCTCCTTTGGAGATCTTTATGATGATGCCTTGTGGGCCGAGAATTCTATGAAGGCTATTAGAGATGAAGCCTTGTTAAATAATCTCTCTCCTTCTTATGCTCCTAGGCCGAATGTGTATGGAAAGAGACCGTTTATTCCGTCTCCTTCTAATTCTTATGCTAACAAGAGGAGATTCAATCCTCATTCCAATGCAAACACAAGGAATCCTACTCCTTTTATTCCTAGAGCTACTTCAAATGTGGCTCATAAGCCTTATACTCCTCAAGCTCAACCTCAAGGTCGTTTTTGCAACCGGTGTAGACTTCCACATCACCCCGTAATGTCATGTTCCAACCGTACATTTGCTACTTTTGTCAAAAGGGTGGTCACCGCTATGATGATTGCCCCGATCGAAAGTTGCCTCCTCCTCCTAAACCTAAGGGTTATATCTTTGTCATGAGCCGTGCCGAAGCCGATGCTCATCCCGAGATCATTACGGGTATGTTCCCAATCTTAGAGCAACCCTGTCTTATTCTATTTGATACCGGTGCTTCTATGTCTTTTGTGTCATCGTCTTATGCCAATAAATTATCTATCGAGCCTACATCTAGGGAGGATACTCCCATATCCTTACCATCCGGAGATATTATCTCTTGTTCTACCCTTTATCCAAATGTACCAATATCTATCGCGGGTTCTATCTTTCCCGCAAATCTCTTTAAGTTCCCTCTAGGAGAATTCGATATAATATTAGGTATTGATTGGTTAGCATTGTATCATGCTAGGTTCGAGTGTCGTGATCAAAAGATTTATTTAAAGAGTCCTTTAGGTGTTAGAATAACCTATATGGGATCTCATCCCCGAAAAGGTGTGTCTTTGATTTCCGCTATGCAATTGGTAAGTATGGTTAGAAAAGGTCACCAAGCATACTTGTGTGTTGTGACTTCTTCAAATACCTCTTTGCCAAGTATTGAAGATGTGCCTATTGTTCGAGAATTCGTTGATGTATTCCCCGAAGATTTGCCCGGGATTCCTCCCGAGCGAGATGTTGAATTCTCTTTTGATCTTGTTCCTGGTTCTGGTCCAATAGCCAAAGCTCCTTACCGTATGGCTCCGACCGAATTGAAAGAATTAAGAAAGCAGCTAGATGATATGATAGAGAAGGGTTTTATTCGACCAAGTGCCTCGCCTTAGGGTGCTCCCGTCCTTTTTGTGAAGAAGAAAGATGGTTTTATGAGGCTTTGTATTAATTATCGTGAATTGAATCGGATTACAATCAAGAATAGGTATCCTTTGCTACTTTTTCCAAGATTGATTTGAGATCCGGTTATCACCAAATTCCTCTTCGAGATGTTGATATTCCAAAGACCGCTTTTAGTACAAGGTATGGTCATTATGAGTTTAAGGTAATGCCATTTGGATTGACGAATGCTTCCGCTATCTTTATGGATCAAATGAACCGCACTTTTAGTGAGTATCTTGACAAGTGTGTGGTGGTGGTCATTGATGATATTCTTATTTTCTCCAAGTCTGAAGAAGAGCATGCTATTCATTTGAGGATTAGTTTGAGTGTTCTTCGTCGTCAGAAGTGGTATGCTAAGTTTTCCAAGTGTGAATTTTGGTTATCCAAAGTGTCCTTTCTTGGGCATGTGATTTCTAAAGAAGGTGTAATGGTGGATCCTTCGAAGATTGAGGCCGTTGTTGATTGGAAGAGTCCGACTGACATTAGAGAGATTCGAAGTTTTCTTGGTTTAGCTGGTTATTACCGTAGATTTGTCAAGGATTTCTCTAAGCTTTCTAGACCGATGACTCAGTTATTGAAGAAGGAAACCAAATTCCTATGGAATGAAGCTTGTGAAGCAGCGTTTCAAGAGTTAAAGAAGAGGTTAACTACCGCTCCGGTGTTGACTTTGCCTGAGGATGGAGTAGACTTTGATGTCTATTGTGATGCTTCTAAAATGGGTTTGGGGTGTGTTCTTATGCAAAATATAAAAGTGGTGGCTTATGCTTGGAGGCAGTTGAGAGTTCATGAAGTGAACTATCCTACTCATGATTTGGAATTGGCCGCCGTTGTTCATGCTTTGAAAGTATGGCGACATTACCTAATTGGAGTTCATTGTCGTATCTTCAGCGATCACAAAAGTTTGAAGTACATATTTACTCAAAAAGAGTTGAATATGAGGCAAAGAAGATGGTTAGAATTGGTGAACGATTATGACTTTGAGTTATTGTATCATGAAGGGAAGGCTAATGTTGTTGCCGATGCTCTTAGTAGGAAAACTTCTCATGCTTTAAATGCTATGCAGGTATTACCCGATGATCTTTGTGCCGAGTTTAGAAGATTGAAGTTGGAATTCGTGGAGCGGGGATTTGTTCATGTTGGTGCTATGACTGCCGAGCCTGTGTTTCTCCGTGAAATCCGCGAAAGCCAAGTTGATGATCTTACCTACAAGTCTATTCAAGCCAAACTTCTTGAAGGTAAAGGTAAAGATTTCAAGTTTGATGATGAAGGTGTTCTTCGTTTCCATGGTCGTTTATTTGTTCCTAATGCTCTTGATTTGAGGAAGCGAGTTCTTGATGAAGCTCACCTTTCCCCTTATTCTATTCACCCCGGATGTGATAAGATGTACAAAGATTTGAAGCTACCATTTTGGTGGCCGAACTTGAAGGGTGATGTTGTGTCTTATGTTGGAAGATGTCTTACTTGCCAACAAGTGAAGATTGAACAGAAGAGGCCCGGTGGATTGCTACAACCGTTGGATATTCCGCTATGGAAGTGGGAATCTATTTCTATGGATTCTGTTATGGCTTTGCCGAGGACCGTTGGAGGTAAAGATGCCGTTTGGGTTGTGGTTGATCGTTTGACCAAGTGTGCTAGATTTATTCCGATCAAAGAAACTTGGAGTTTGGATCGTTTAGCAAAAGCTTATGTTGATGAAATTGTTAGATATCATGGCGTTCCTAAGGAGATTATATCCGACCGAGATCCGAGATTCTGTTCGAGATTTTGGAAAGCTTTGCAAGAAGCCATGGGTAGTAAGTTGTTGATGAGTACTGCATTTCCTGCCGCTACGGATGGTCAGACTGAGAGGACTATTCAGACTTTAGAAGACTTTCTTAGAGCTTGTGCTCTTGACTTCCAGTCTAGTTGGGAAAAGAGTCTATCGTTGGTGGAGTTTTCTTACAACAACAGTTCTCATGCATCGATCAAGATGGCTCCATAGGAAGCTCTTTATGGAAGGAAATGTCGGAGTCCTATATGTTGGAATCAATTGAGTGACAATCGTGATTTAGGCCCCGATGTTCCTGTTGAAACCATTGATAATGTGAAGGTCATTCGTGAAAGAATGAAAGCCGCTCAAGACCGTCAAAAGTCTTATGCCGATATCCGAAGAAGGCCGTTAGAATTCGAGGTTGGAGATAAAGTGTTCTTGAAGGTATCTCCAATGAAGCGTGTTAAACGGTTTGGTGTTAAGGGTAAATTGAGCCCGAAATACATTGGACCCTTTGATATTGTAAAGAGGATTGGTGTCGTTGCTTATAAGTTGGATTTGCCACCGAATTTGGCTAAGGTTCATAATGTATTCCATGTTTCTCAATTGAGAAAGTATGTAAGTGATCCGAGCCTTGTCTTTCAAGTTGAAATACCCGAGCTTGAACCGAATTTATCCTTTGAAGAGAAAAGGATCCGCATCCTAGATCGTAAGGATAGGAAGTTGAGAAGTAAGGTGGTTCCTTTAGTGAAAATCTTGTGGAGAAGTGCTAATGTCGAAGAAGAGACTTGGGAAACGGAAGCTTCTATGCGTAGTAAATATCCGAGTATATTTGAGTAAGGTATTCTTTCCTTCCCTCAAGTTTCGAGGGCGAAACTTTTTAAAAGGTGGGGTGATTGTAACACCCGGAAATGTACCCTATTTTTATAATGAAAATATTTTACGGATGCTTTTCAGTGAATCTAAGTTTTAATTTAGAATTTATTATTCCGAGTCGAATTTAGAATTTCCGAGTTCGTATTTAGAATTTCCGCGAGATTCCATGAAAATTCCGTCTTAAGGCGAGTTTGACTTTTGTTGACTTTTTCTCATACACAACTCATACTCCCTCCTTAACCTATTTTCATTCACAACACAATTCAACTTTACTTCTTCTCTAAGAAACCAAAACCCTTGCCTCCATCTTTGATCCAATCTTTGAATCATCGTAGCTCACTCATTCCTTGTTGAAATTCGCGTAAGTTCGTCTTATTCTTCCCCTCTTACCTTCCTCTATCCGTATTGATAATAAAATTACCGTCTTTCTCGCTTTTCAAACTTTCCGTCTTTCTCAAGGTGAAGTAAATTCATCTTTTATGATCTATTTGTAGGTGGTGACCTCCAAGATCCTGACAAAGACTATTTCCTAATTGAAGAGGAGCTTGACGAGTTTACGTGTTTTACATGCTTTATATGCTAGAATTCGTATTTAGAATACGATTAGAAAGCTTGGGATTCATGTTATTGATAATGATTGTTGTTAGTTGATGAGTGTTGATGATGTATAATGATTGTTGATAATTATTAGAAGTTATATATAAGAAATGAAATGAATTGAGCAAGTGAAGAAAGCTCTCGGGTGAACTGGGGTTCCCAGCCGGGTGACCGGCCGCCGGTCTGCCTACCGGCTGGGAACACATCAGTAGGAACTTTGGAAATTTTGGAATTTTTGTATAAAGGTGCTCCTGTCCAGGGTACCGGCCGCCGGCCCCCTGACCGGCCAGGAACACATGCCCTGTTTTTGGTGATTTTTGGTTTTAGCTTGTGCTCCAAGCCGGGGTACCGGCCGCCGGCCTTCAGACCGGCCTGGAACACGGCTGTGTTTTATTCTTATAACTTCTAAAACTCGTAATTTATAATAGTTCGCATGATTCGTTTATCGTATAATTTTACGTAGTGACTTATGATATTAATGTTTTGAGTATATGATATTTCATTCGCTTGTATCACATGTTTTGTGACGGTTTTTGATATGTCCCACTTTATGTCGGTTTTTACAAATGATACGGTTTGAGCAATATTTCGTCTTGTGCTTTGTACTCTCATTCCCTTGGCTACCTTCCCGTTCGTAAGGCTGGAATGTCGGAACGGGGATGTATCCTACTGCTTAATTGCATGTGTAGTGGGCATACGACGACGTTGTTAGGAGTTGAACGCATTGCGTTGATCGACCCGGCCATCAAATGTTGTGTACTTGCGAGGTGGTGTTATTTGCATGTAGCGTACCGCTTGTTGTGAGGCTTGTGCTCTTTTTCGCCTATTTCGTGAATTGATCTATCGAATTTGGGGTACTCGGCGTCAATGTTTGACCGAGTCTTGGATGCGAAATGTTATCGCATGTCGAATCGGAAAATGGTTTATTCCGAGAGTCTGGCCAGGTTTAGACTAGGACCGGATATTTATATCGTCGTGCTACCAAGAGGAAATTAGTCTACATATACGAAATGTCATCGTGTATGCGTTCAGGGAAATGCTTATCTCGTGGGTGCCTGTTAATCATACTTGCCATGTACACGGTGCTAGTGCGTTTCATTTACCGTGAGAGATGTCGTTTTTGTGTCGTCGTTCTTGAATGCGTGATTTCATGACTTATTATTCATGGTCATTGCATGATTGGGCATCGTCTATGTATTGGTATGTTTGAATGGATGATAACATGATGGATTTATTGATGGTCATAGCATGACTTGGCATGGTTTGTTTGTCGAGTCTCAATCTTATCAAACTTATACCGCTAACGGTGAGATGTAAGCCCTAGTGAGCGTATTCGGTTGCCTAAGAGTTTCTTCCTCGAGTCTTTGTATCACATGATGGATTCGGACTTGTAACTCTTATGCTCTTATCATTATATATGGAATTGCCTATCTATTCTTATCGTATCTCACATGTATATCTATATATGCATGCTCTACTTTTGTATTTCCTTCTAAGTACGTTTAATGTGATATGGCTGGGAGAACCCGGAGTTACTCCCCACTGATTGTGGCGTTCATGTTTTTCATGGATGAACAGGTTGCTTGCATGGGTGGCTTTTTGCTTATTCTATTTGGGTTCGGGTGTGAGCTAGCGGGCGTTGTCCCTGAAAGTTTCACCTCTAGACGATTTTAGCTAGTTTTGCTAAACACTTGTTCTTTGCTAACATTTTGAGAGACCCCGTCTCTTTGTTACATTTCGTACTTAGTTTGTAATATTTTGACACTCCTCGTTTTATCTATCTTGCATGTATAAAAGTTTTTGAAAATACCGTATTTCCGCATATTATTTCACATGCTTGTATGTTTTATATTTACGCATTCGCGAGGGTTGTCACAATCGTTTTGACCGTCCTTGACTTCCGCTATCGCATTGTTCGAGTGAGTCTCCTCAACAATAGTGCGATCACATAATTAATTCTCAATAATAAGAATATAAAGGGATGATGATTATTATAGTCAACCGGTCAACATTAATCAGTAAAGATTGGCTCACTTAAGTTTGACGTTACTGTCGTATGACGGTGGTGATCAGTTGATCCCTTGAGGTCACACCTAAAGGACAATCCCATAATCATGTAAGTTAATTAATTGTATATCGATACAGATTAATTAATCCCTTAAATTGAACCAAGTTTATATTATAAGTGAGAAATATATCTTATTTTTATATGATTAAATAAGATTCATTTTAGTAATTTAGTTGTTATATTACTAAGAATGCATTTTGTTTATGAAACATTTGAGATAAGCATAATTGGTTGATTATAATTACAAATAGTTGTAGATTATATTAACCAAATATGAGATGAGTCATTTTATTTACATGTGATTATAAAATATGACTTAAAATGTTAAGTCTAATTTATTTGTTATGAAATTGCATTTAAACTAGTTAAATGTACATTTATAAGCAAGATTACATGTTACATGTCACATGTCACATATGTGACAAATGACAAAATCACAAAATAAAATGGACTCTATTTTAACGAGGCATAACCGGTTATGGTGGGTTTTTAGTGTAGGATTTAGGTCATTATGATTGTTCTAATTGAGAGTTAGACAAAATAATTACCTACCTAAGCCTAGCCCTAGTCTATTACATTGTTAAGACCAAAAGTCATGAATGCTCACCATACCCTTGAGTGTGGCCGGTTGTGATGAGTAATAAGAGGAGATGTTTTCCTCTTATTTAACTCACTTGTTCATTATTCTTTTTGTTCATCTCTCTACATCATACTCTCACTAGAAAAACTTAAGAAGTTTTGATAAAACTCTAGTTCTTATATTAATACTATACTAGATTACTAAGAGTAATACTAATAATATTAATTTTATCGTAAGGGCTACTACTTATTATACTAGTGTAGTATTTTAATATTGATTTAGAGGTTGTCTTGGGTGCATCTAAGAGGAGAGTTTCCTCTTTGAAACTTGGAAGTTCATCCTCATATTATAAGCTCAAGAACAAGATTTGGAAGGTGTCCAAATCTTGTGCCCAAAATCGTTCAAATCAATGTAAGGAAACTAGTTTCTTCGTCTTCCTTACTTATTTTGTTATGCATGCATAAGATCTAATTAGTTTAATGAGTAAACTAAATTATTATGATATTAGAAATGTCTAATATTGAGTTTAAGAAACTTACACGCATTACTTGAGTTTCATAAATTATTGTTTGCTTGCGGGGTGCGCGACGACCCCGCATCACTCATCTGTCTTCATTTTATAAAAACATAAAAATGAAGTTACATACTACCTTATAACTTATCCCATAGTTCAACTCAAGCCACAAAATACACATCCATATTAACTATTATTTTACTATTTTACTGACTACCGCTTAACTATACACTCCACAAGATCATATCATCGCCATTGTTTAACACTTACTATCTATGCGTAAGGAATATATATATTCACCACCTGGACACGTCTCTCACCTGGTCTCGTAACTCACCTTCTTATATTGACACATTATTTTAGGGACATCGTAAGTCGCTATTTATAGTAATACTAACACGAGAATCAAAAACTAATTTCTCAGTGTCAAATATTTTACACTTTGTCTAAGTCTCCAAATTACGGATTGAACTTCTAATAATACGCAAAATATCATTCACACACACTATTATCTCTACTTACATCCAACATTTCATTTCTCTTACAACATTCAGTCTTAGCCACAATAATTTCTTTCTCATTTCACCAATAAAACATACTCTAAACTTTATTAGGACATTATCAGTTTTGTATGTTACTTGTCATTATATCCCTCTTCAATCAAATTAAATAATTCCTCATTTACATTATAACACTCTCCAATATTCTTTACTATCACATATACTCCTCCTTTCCATCCATTATCATAACTCCATGACATATCATATATGGAACTTAAGAATAAATTAACCAATAATCATTAACATGCACTATACCTTACGCACTACATAGCATCCACTATATCTATCACATAGCATCCAATCTATCTACCTATGCTCATTAACTCTCGCAGCGGTGCCTGGTTGAAAACTAATAGGGCCATAACTCAAGTTAAGGGCGTCTCCCTTACTGAGCAAAGGGTCTTCTAATTGGTTTTACTTGCTGTTCATTTTATTTAGAAACATCCTTGGTTCATTTAGTTCATTTGTTTATGCCCAGGATCATTTGCTTTGATACCACTTGGTAACACCCCCGCTTAGGGAGGAGCCTATAGCAAGACATTCCCGACTGAATAGTTACCCGAGGAAATGAGTATCAAAAGTGTAACAATATAAAAATACTTTAACAAAAGTTACATTATAACCGAAAATAGTCTCAAATGAATTAATGCAAGTCTACCAACCAACTTTACGTACCAAAAAGTTACAGCTAAGTTTATTAATAATAAGTCATGCTACTAATGTAATAACGCGTGATGTCTAGAAACCGCAAGCTCGGTAACACACAGTCCATAAACACTAGCACATCATCAACATAAGCGACTAAATTAGACCCGCTTTAACAAACAGAATACAAACATGATAAAATAACCGCAATAACCAACTAGTAATAATCACGACTAGTAGTGAATCATACAACAATAGCACTACACATTAACGAAAACACTTCAACGTGGACCTCGGTTGATTGACTAGAGCTCTAAGGTCGATCGACCCATGGCCACACGTCCCTAAATCACACAATTCACCCTCAATTTCGCTTCACCATTACACAATAATAATTAAAGAAATGTGATTGAGTCGGATAATTCTACCTTTTGGCGTTAATTCCCTGATAACGAGACAAGAAAAAAATTATAACCGCTCCTCTACGAATATACCACCTAGTTTTCCATATAACAATGGTATACTATTAACAACGCTACCAAAAAATTATGGAGACAACGAGTAGCTCGATTCTCAAACCCGACTCATGATTCTCGGTCAACTAGTATGGATTAGGGAAAGAGTCTAGCAGCTAAATGTGAACAAATGATAATTAGACACTAACGATGGTTAAGAATGAATTGTGTGATGAAATTACGAACTACGCGTGCTCCTTACCTTCCCTTCTATTCTTGGCAATTACAGCTAGTGTGAGAGTGTTTTTATTTTTTTGCCAAACAGATTAGGGTTGTAGGTTTATGTATATATAAAGGTTAGAGTGTAAAATAAGAAAAATTAGGAATTAATAACCTAGTCTAACCGACACCCATGGCATGCTCGCCTATGTTGATCGATCACTACACAATGTTAATCGACACCCCTAAAAAATGTTGTCCGACAAGTTAATTAGACACATGCAAGAAAACAATTACCCATCTTCCACCTATGTCGATCGACCATCCCCAAAGTTTCGATCATCTCCCCACTTTAAGTCGATTAACACACATCGTTAGACACATCCAAATTCTCAATTTACTACTCATTAGTCTCTTATGATCGACACCATTCACTATCTCAATCGGCACACTCCGCTAGATGATTTGTCTAGTTTTTATATCATTTTATTCCGTAATTTAGCTCAATTTTACATGATTATTATATTTTGTTTAGTATATTTGTGAGCTAATTACGTGTTCGAGGTGTATTGCTCGTATTTGCTACATTTTGTAGGAGTCTAAGCATTTAGATGCTTTTTCCTAGCACATTAACAAGCATCAAAGTTCACTAAGCTAAATGAAATCAAGATGAACCATGGAAGGATACGATGAGAAATGACAAGCCCAAGCATAAAGATTTGTGAAATGGTTTGATGTACAAATGAGAAACCAAAATGAAGCCCAACTTAAGAAGTCCACACAACTCAACATAAAGATGCTATTTGGATGCTTATGGGATGCCAAGTTGTGTAATCAACCGGAGAATTAACGAGCTTAAAGACGCATCATAGGATTCCTCAAGCATTTAATCGAGTAATTAAGCAAATATACCTGGATTACTGTAACCCCGATCGGGGTTGGGGAGATGTAAGACATTTACGTTTCAAGTCCTCTCCATATATAAAGGAGAGGGATTTCAACACTTAGAATCATCTTTTACATTATCTTTACACATCTTTCTCCCATACATTTTCCTTAACTTAAGCACACAAATTTCTCTTAGTTTCATATTTAGTTTCAATATTGTTAAAACATTTAGTTGTTACTTTGTTCAAGCATTTGGTTACACTTCAATACAATCTTTCTTTAATCTTTTGGTTCTAGTATTCTTGTTCAAAGTTCTGAATCCTTTTTGTTGCGGTAATTTTGATCCTTGTTCGTTTCATTATTGTATTTTCATTATCTCTTTATTATCATTCGCATTGTTTTATTAGTTTAGCATTTGCATTTCACTAGTGTTAGTTATCATTTAGCACTTTTATAACTTTTGTTATTTCATTTAATCATGGTTACCACATTTACCCTTTTATACACCAACATTAGTTTTATTCTAAATATGAGTGAGTAGTTCCCTTTGTCTAGGGATTAGGGGAGCCATGCATGACTAATATGTAAAATGTTAAAATAGGTTGATATAATTATCTAAATTATTTCTTTCACATGTTTCTATCATCATGATTAATCTTTGTTTAGTGACCAAATTAATTGATTAAGTTTGTTAATTCATTCTAAGAATCGAGAGGCACGGAATCGGATTAGACTAAGCATGTGTAGTAGGACGACCTAGTCATAACGAAAGTTCTCTAGGACCCGACCTAAGGATGACACTAATATCGAGAGATGCCTGTCTTTAGCCTAAATAATTAACACTATTATTTAGTCCTAGTTTAACATGAGTATAAAGTAATTGCATGATAACCCAACTTCCCTATACTCCTTTAATCATATATTTTATAACATTTTAGCTAAACCATTAACTCAAATCAATTATTAAACCGACCTTGATAGTAGTGTATTTCTATCATTTCATAGTGCAATTCCCGTCTCCTTCTGTTCGACCAATCGTACTACATTAATTTGTGTCTAGGGAAATTTATCTTTGATTAGGCGTGCGACATAGCCTATCAAATTTTGGCGCCGTTGTCGGGGAGTACTGTTTTATTTCGTTTATGATTTGTAGACTTCTTTCATTTTTTTTTTCTCTTGTCTTTAAGAACACTTATTCCTTAAGACCATACTTACAATTTCCTTGAAAATTGTTGCCTTATGCCAAGGTCGTATCATGAGGAAGAGTTACTTTTACCGTATTCCGAGCCCGAGAAAACCTTTCGTAGAAGACGACGCTTTTGGAAAGAAGCAAAAGAAGTCGCTTCTCCCGTGCAAGTTGAAAGTGCCAGAAAGTCTTACTTAGACGATCTGGAACATCTTGATAAGAAAGAGGTTTCTAGTTCATCATCATCACCACCACCTTCACCAACTAAGAAGATGGTGAAACTTTCCGATCATTCCAAGCCCACCGCGGCTATGCTTCCGGCCGGTATTCCCACCACTCAAATTACCGCCCCGGAATTCGAGATCAAACCAGCTTTCATTCCCTTGTGGAGAAGAAGAAATTTGGGGGAAGTCCTTTGGAGGATCCCAATTTGCATGTGCAAAACGTTTGTGACTATTGCTCCATGATTCGACAAACGGGTGTCACTAAAGCCCAAATTAGGGAAATACTTTTCCCTTTCTCTTTGAAGGGCATGGCAAAACTTTGGATCAATAGCCTTGATCGGACCACCATGGGAGTCACAAATTGGAAGACATTGGCTCTTACCTTTTATCAAAAGTATTTCTACCCGAAAAAACTCAAACTTTGAAGAGCCAAATCACGGGATTCCGTCAACATGCTCTTGAGAGCTTATATGAAGCTTGGGAGAGGTACAAGAAGCTCTAACGGCAATGCCCACATCATGGGTGGGATGCTTGGTTTTTTGCCATAACATTCTACAATGGGTGTTGTGCCGAATCCCGAAGAATTCTTGATTCCGCCAACAATAGGCGGTTTCAAGAAATTGACACGGATATTGCTCATGCCACAATTGAATCCATGGTGATCCATGATGCCCAATATGTAAATTCTAGGAGTGCACCCATCAAAAGAGGAGAGGAAGTTTCCGACACTAGCATTTTGAAAATCAAATCCTTTGCTTCAAGAAAAGTTAGAGGCTCAACATGCGGTTCATCAACTCAATGTCATGTCTTCTACTAGCCAAATTGTTGTTTGCGAAAATTGTGGAGGTGCAGGTCATTTCTCCAATTTATGCCAAGCTACTATGGAGGAGGTATGTGCTTTTCAAAATTTTAAGCAAAGTTCTTGTCCACCGGGAACCTTTTTCAATACTTATAACCCAAACACAAAATTTCACTCCAACTTGTCTTACAAAAGGAACATTGTGCTCAATCCTCAACCCCGACAAAATTTTGTGCCTAAACTAAAAAATATGCCTATGTCCCACAACAAATGTTCAATTTTCCACCGGGCTATCAAAATCAAAACTACCAACAAAGACCACAAATACAAAACTCTCAACTAAACCAAGTTCCACCACCCCAAAATGTCCAACAAACCAACCAAGACCGTAAACTTGAGTTCTTGGTAGTGTAATTGGCTAAGACCCAAACGGAAATGTTGGCTCAACTTTAAAAGAATGACCAAAGTCATGGTGCTGCAATCAAAATGCTAGAACAACAAATGACTCAACTAGCTGCTTATAGCTCTCAAAGAAGAACGGGTCACTTACCACCTCTAGGTGAGCAACCACATGATACTCTCAATGCAATCACCTTGAGAATTGGTACTAAGTATGATGAGCCACCCATGCCTAAGGACAATGACGAGGTGCTTGTTGAGTTGGAGGTTGGTACGAGTCGTTTGCGCATACAAATTAACAATTTATTTACCTATCTTAACCTCAAAATTATAAACATAGTAAAGGATAAGTAGGGTCGATCCCACAGAGAGACTGGAAAAACTAATTAACTAGTCAGTAATATTCATTAACTAACTTACATATATACTTTTATTTACGTCTATTAACATATTTACGGGGGTTTCATTGGTGATTCAATTGAACTAAAGTAAACAAATACGAATGTCTAAAAGTGAAGTTGAATACCCGATTAAACACATATTCTCATGGTAATTTTAGCTTGGCAACCGATATTTGTTTTCGTCAACTCTTTAATTTATTTATAGACTAACTGCGGAACTCAAGATAACAAGAACTCCCTATCTTCTGTTAAGTACAACCGACCTGAACTAAGCCTAGACCGATTCTAAACTAACCGACCGATGTAAGTTTGTCACACCCTACTAAAGACCGGATCTGATTAGTAGCATTATTGTACCAAGAAGACATCATTAATCAAATTAACCTTTTAAGTGTCGTCACTACCTAATTGACTAACTGACCAAATTCTACTCCCAACCTAAACTAACCGCAATTTGCAGAGATTAATTCAAATAGTTGCTACTCGTATTATATGACTCGAACTAAGCCAGAATCACACAATTAGCAGAAGCATACAATTCCAATTATAATAAGATAACAAATTAATTAACTGAATTGCAACTTATAATTAAAACGAGTAAAATATTGGATACAAATAACTGAAATTTATAAACAACCAACGGTTAAAAATAATCAACGAATTCAACCATAAATTAGGTACAAAGATAAGTAAGAAGAACTTGTATTATTGCTCGGAATTCGCAGCACGGCCATCGGATATCACGCCTCCGATCGAACCCGAATCCAATCGTACTCAGACGTGTACTAAGACTACGTCCGAGAACTGCTTCATCTTCATATTGTGAGCCAAATGATTGAACCGTCACTCATTTCGCTCATCTTTCTATATTAAATATATGGGTATTCACCTCTCTATTTCTGATATCGAGACGGGTATTTATACTTTTGGGATACGGATTTCAGATATATTTTGGGAAGTATTTGAGATAGAGTTTGTGATTAAAATATGGTAGAAGATAGAAAATGAATCCGAGACGGAGTTGAGTTCGATCTCCGTTCGGACTGTGCATGTTTCCAGAATTCCATCAGCTTCCGTGCTTTGCTTGTGTACTCAGTACTTGTGTGCTCTCTCTCTCGTTGATTCTTTCTTTTGTTCTTGGGCTTGATTTGCCACTTTAAATGATATTGTATGCAAGTTATGGTGGAGTACGTATTTAATTTGGCTGGCCCATCTTCTTTCCTTCCTTCATCCGTGTTGTGTTGACCCGTATTCCAACTTTTTGTGACCTGTAATTGAAATGATACTCAAGTTTAATCTTTACTAGTTGTTGTATGGCGCGCTTTGCGCGCCATACCCCAAGATATTTGTGTCAGCGTAGTTTGATTTCTTTAGCGTAGTGAGGTGACAAGAGTCATTACAAAAAAACACCCGCAACTGAGACAATTTATTTTTCTTTATGATTTTCTCTATAAAGAGGCTAAACGCGTATTTGAGACAATTTTTGTTCTCTGCGATCGTCTCTATAAAGATTTGATAAGAATGTTCACCCAAAACATGAAATAATTGAAAACTTTTTGTTGAATGTGCATTCTAGAAATGTCTTTTGTTTGAGAGGACGGTAAGCTAGAATACTTAAATAAGCGCAGTTGGTAGTGCACACAAACCTTTGTTGAGACGTCCTTCCATATAAATCAAAACCCACATAATAAGTGATGAATAGATTACCAAAATTATCAAGCAACAGTAAAACAGAGAACTGAACTAAATGATCTCTCAAAACAGTACAAGAATATCGACAATAATAGGGGAAAAAACCAATGAACCCAATTGTTACTTTTGGTAAGGATCATAACCCCTAAATTTCATTAGAAAACAAAAGGCGTTACTTTACAACAAACTAAATCAACAAATAAAATTATATTTACATCAAATATGTACCTAAATCAACAAACTAAATCCAACAACATTTTTAATCCATTTTTCTCATCAAATATGTACCTACTAAGTGTTTCGCACTTTTCAAATGAGAGAACGAAAGGATAGTCTCATATAGAAACCTTTGTCGGGATGCCTCTTTTGTACCTCATAACCTGATGCACTGCAACAAAATACGAGGACATCATAGGTTAATAGTGTGATACGCATCGGAAAAAAGGGGAGCTCCATGAATGCTATAAGACACTTACGGTCACCGCACACACAAAGTTAGTGAGAATGAAATCATACAACATAAATTCAAAAGGGGATTTTAGCTTGAGGTCTAATAAATGGTTCACTTGAAGCAAAAATGGTGATCATCTACATATTCCGTATTTCTAACTAAATGAGTTACTATGTAGATTTGAAATGGAGCTTCCAAAGTTAAAAGCTATACTTGTACATAAATTTGTTAAAACTTCACGTATAATTAGTATAAACAATCATATGCAGTGAACTTCGCTTCTTTCTTTACACACTATGCTTCAATTCTGTCATTGACGATATGTGCTTAGCGTTTATGCAATCTTGTAACGAAATCCGATGAAATTAAGTGCCACTTAAATTTTCTTGTCGAACATAAACCAAATCAAATCCAACAACAAACAGATTAAACCACTACTCGATGACATCTTTTCAGTCATCAGTTATATGTAACGAGGTATACCTGTTACACCACCCTCCATTAAAAATTGTATGTGCATTCACCAGTTACCAGTTTGGCCCCAATTAGTAACAGCTAAACAGCACAATCTCAACACTAAAAAAACGTCAAATTATTAGAATTACAAAGTATGAATTATCAGTGGCAATTCACAAACACAATCCTATTATCCGAATCATGCCCAACTACCATTCATAAGCACTACCAACAAAACCCAACTAATATCTAAAACCCAACAAAAAGAAAATCAAAACCTATTTTATTAAGCAACATCTTTTGGAAGTCTCATGTCCCTCACACCCTTCCCCCCTTCTCCCTCCCTCTCCTCCTCTTCATCCATACTTTCCTCCCCTTGTTCTTTTATCAATATATCATTCTCTCTTTATTCAGCTATTTCACTTGTCATCTATTGAGCTATCCTTTGTGGCTCCCCTTTCTTCCTCTCCCTCATCCCTTCCTCTCCCTACCTCTTCCTTCATCCCATTGATAGCCCAATGGTTATACCAAGTTCCTCACACCTTCTCCTTCCTCCCCCTCCAACTTTTCCCTTACAACATGTCATGCCTCTTCCCTCTTCACCATCCTATCAGTAGCCCACTGATTATACACTCAACTTTCTCAAACCTTCTTCCTCCCCTCTTACTTTACCTTTATGCCCCCTCCCTCCCTTCTACTTTGACTAATATGCTATGCCATCCTCCCTTTCCTTAACTCACTTACCCTGTCTAGTTGTCTTCTATTGAGACCCCCCCTTATTCCTTCTATAAATATGTCATAATCACCATCTCTTGCTCTCTTTATGATCTCTCTATCTCTCTATCTATTTATCGCGTAGCATACGAAAGACAACAAATAAGTCATCTTTCATCTTGCAGCATAGCTACTAATTCCAAAACTCAATTTCCGGCACACCACCATAGATTTAAACAATGACCCCCTGCAAAAACAGAATAGCGAACACAACAATCCAGCCTGGTATTGTGATAATAATTGCCTGCAAACATTGCATTCTTATGCTCAAAATCCAGTCTTTTCTCCACTACAGTTCACAGCTGCAATTGAAGTACTTCACCCAAAATATAACTGCTTATACACCCGCATTAAACATAATTGAAACCCAATTATAATATACCATTTCAATAATCTGTTTTCCATGATCGGATATTCAAATAATAAAACTACTTATCCCCCTCTCGTCATTTCAATAGTTAGCTTAACCACAAGAACAACGAGGTACTAATACTAAGCCATTTTGGGTATTTTTTGTTCATTTATAACGGCTAGCAGGGGCAGAGGCGCTTCTCAGACTCGACCTCCTCCTCCTCTAAACTCATTATAAGTGAAGATAAATTGTCCTATGAACGATGGTACAACCCTATAACCTCCCACCTCCACCCCTAAACCCAACCTTAAATCAATCTCAAAAAGTCCTAAAACAATCAAATGGAACAATCAAAATTAACATTAAAAAAAACCAATTAATCAAAAACAATAACATAAAACGCTCTAAAGTGCAGTTTAAAGCAATCAAATGACCTCTTACGCTGTTTCTTTCAGATTCTTCGTACGATTAACCTATTCTTCCCTTTTGTGTCCCTTATTTATAATTTATTTGTCCCCTCTCTTTATGTCTATTAAATGGTTCTTTAAAATGATCCATGTTGTAAAAAATTAATAACATACCAACAATGAACTAAAAAGTAAAGAAAGCGCAACAAAAGAAAATGATGGCAACTTACATTATTTCAAGCCGAGCGGTTGAAAACCCCATTCGTTTCCTATTGAAGTTCAGCTCTTTCAGCTCCAATTTGAAGGCTAATCAGCTACATGAGGAGAAGCACAAAATGCTCAGGAGAGAGACCAACAACACACTGAAACTATGTTAAAGAGACCATTTTCATTATTCACTTCAGTGTAAGGCAAGTACTAAAGCAAATACTAAAGCGGCTGCTTACAAGTAAACAAAACCCACTTTTTCTTTTTTGCCCCCATTGTTTCCTCAAAATAAAATCCAGCTGGAGAATCTAAAGCAGTAACATTTATAACTGAAAGGAAATAAAAGGTAGAATCAATAGTAACTCACGGAGATAATGCTGCCAGAATGAATAGGATGTGTGTGGTATATTATTTACGGGATAAAAACGATAATCTATGGATTTACTTTCACCAGTTTCCTTCATTAAAAGTCATGGTCTTAGTGACCTGGGTTAGAATTTCATCAACATAAAAACCTGCCCTTGTTGCTTCCTTCACGTAAGGAAAACACAATTATTAATCAGGGTTACAGGAACTCACTTGACAAGAGTCCCCTTTCTAAGTCCAATGCCAAGTCAGTACTTGAACCAATATCCATTGTACACTGAATTAGGTTTCTATGTCCGATCAATCTACCAAAGACACCATCTGTGACTAATTGAACACTATGTTCCTTTGTATCGCAAGAGTAACAGGGTAGTGTCTATTAATTTCATAACGCAATTTAATGATAAGGACTAAGGAGTAAGGAACTAAGGATATACTGGTATTCAGTAAATTAACAAGAAGTTGCAGAGCTTGAGAGAAACCCCACAAGCCTCCAACACTGCTGCTTGAACTCCAATATCAGATGGCTCCCTCTCTCCTTCACTTCTTACAAGCTACCCGTATATAACATGACATGGATAGAAATAGACTTTAGTCTGAGCATTACAGAACAAGAATAAGTCTGAAACAAGTTAGAGGACTTGTAGACAGCATTAGCCCAGAACTTCGGTCCTTAAAGAAAAAAGCAGGGGCGTAAAGTTAGCTAAAGATATACTAATTGGTTACGAATGAAAGCACAATTGTATGGCCATTGGCAAAGAGACCAAAACCCTCTCATATCTTTCAATAAATTTTCATTCACTAAAACCATTATAAAAACAAAAAGGGAAAAAAGAAAGAGTTCAAGCGTTTCACTAATGTATGGAACTATTACTTTGGCCATTTCACAGCAGTAGTTAGGCTAATCACAACTCCTTTCAGTCATGAAAAAGTTTAAGCACTCCACAATAATAAAGAAGACTGAATATTCTTATCTTACCATGAAATAGAGTAACGGGAAGCATGAAGTTATTGGTAAAGTGGTAAAGAAAACAACAAGAAGATAGATTAATGCAGAAGATTCACAAAAGACACGTCTTGACAAGAAGAATAGGTATGCAAAGACGGAATCAAATCGAAACCAAGACCTGAACATGAGAAATGAGAGATGCGTCGTACTTAAACCTCCAACAACTTATTTGTTTCCAGTAATGAAAAATAAAAAGGAGCTGGACAAAAACAATGAAGGGACGAGGATAGGTACCTGCTGAACTCTTCAAAATAGGTCCGATGTCATATTTTCGCTCTATATGAAAGATCTCTGCCCTATTCTCTCTTCTTATTGTTCTAATTTGATGTGGCCGAGACTTTGATGAGTAAATATATGTGACCCTCTTTGTACAAATATAATCATATTCCTGCAAATTCTAATGAACAGTTTTATGTCAAAAAAGTAACTCCGTGTTTAAACACGTAATGAACACTGATAAAAAGAGCTCACACTATGAAATGTTCACCATGTCTGAGTGTCTTACATTGATAAAAAAAAAGGGGAAAGAATAAATTGAATGTGAATTGTCCATGTGGCTTAGATACATACCTTTTTGTCCAATGGCCTTGCTTTATACTATCAGTTAGCACCCTCTTCATTTGCTACCTGTGGATCTGTCAGTCAAAACAAATACGTATACTCAAATAATTGCATAAATGCTAATGCTTTTAATACATAATGTAAAGAGTGAAAAACTAAAGACTAATCATCATCGGGTCCTGTAAGCATAATATAAAAAGAGTACTCACTAATCTCAGTAGACCAGGGTGATAGATTCTTAATTGGATTAGCATAACTTAATTACATAATGGATGAGGGAACACAAATATGAGCTGCAACAATATAAAATACTGTCAGGCCAACTATAAAATCAGATTCCTAGTGTATGTTTTAATCCATCATAACTAAAACAAGTGTTAACAAAAAAAACAAAAAAAAACAAGGAAACTGCAAAGAAGGTGAAATCAGACAAATAACATGGCATGCAGCAGTTTAAACATTCACAGCAAAGAACAACATCAGAAAAACAGCATGAACAACAGCTATATAAGCCCAAGAATCTCCTTCTTAAATGGCTTTGCAGAATCCCAGAGTAGCATTATCAATCTTCAGAGCATTGATCATTGCTCATTTGCTCTGCAACATCATCTGCAACATTAGATTTCGAGTTTTCCGTATCCACTTTCGACATGAATGTGGCTGATGACCTGTTTTTCAATGGTAGATTGCTGCCTATTGTAGAAGATCAGAAGACTTTAGGTGTTAAAAACAACAAGGTGTCTACAACCACTCTTAGAGATGAGCTCCTTGCAGGCGACGACGATGGTGATTGTGGTAGGTCAGAGGATGAGACGAGTTTTAGAATGAGGTTGCCTAGATTGCAGAGGGGTAGTTCTAGTTTAGGTTGCAAATGGAGGGAAAGATTTCACTCCCACGATTTTACACAAAGCGGGATCAAAATGACATCCACATGACCACATGGACGCAAAAAAGTCTAAGAGCATAGAAAACCAAATTAATTCTCATACTACCTCCACCAAACACTGATTCTTAAGTAGTTAAGTACTACCTCGTATTGCACTTTCTGTCCTATGAGATTAGAATTAGATCCTAATTTTTTTTTTCTATATTGAAAAATGAAAACAAAGACATAGACCTCCACTCATAAATGCACACAACCTCATTCGGATTAAGATTGCCAATTATCTCGAGAAATGTGTAAGAAATTAGGCCCAAAGCCATCACTAAAAGCCCAAGCCTTCCTAAAAACCACGGCTCGTGAACCAACTAATACAAAAAAAGGCAAAGAACAAAAGACAAACTGTAACATTACCTATTGCCTCAATGTGAATTAAGCAAAAGTTCCCATGACCTAAAAAAATAATAATTAGGAAACAACAATAGTCGTCTAACACAGTTATCATTTGAGACCGATAATTAAGTAATAATAAGAAAAGCATAAATAGAATAATACAAATGAAAACACGATAAATGATGAGAAGACATAATTAGCTAAAGAGTGAACTCCCTGAACAACAAACCAAAATCCTAATTATTAGCCAGATCTAATTAACAGTTGCTAAACTATTTCAAGTTTCAACAACTAATTTGAAAAGTCATATAATCCATAAGCTCAGGAATCCCAACTAACTTAAAACAAATGTACTAAGTGATCTATCATAAAACAATAAGAACCCAAAAATCCTCATACTTATTGATAGCAAAAAAAACAGGAGACAAAATCCTTAAATTTCTATTAGATGAAGTGTTGCATGAAGAAATAATTTGATTGCAAATTAAATGATAAACAGTCGTACCTGTATACCGGTATTTAGTTGAGCTTCATCATTATTATCGTTGTTATTATTGAAGCAAACCCTAAAGTTATTATCAGAATTAAGAGGAAATGGAAGGAGAGAATGGTGAGGGGAAAGAAGAAACGATTTGAAGGAAAAGGAAAATGGAAGACAATGAGAGGTGAATGAAAGGCCATGAGGAAAAGGGGGACATTGTGTATTTGTGTGGAGGGGAACCTAGTAGAGATCAAAAGAAGGCCCAACAGGAAGGGAAGTCGGATGAATGTAGAAGGCCCAACAGTGGGTTAAATGTCTACTGTTCATAATGAACAGTACCCACCCTTAGGCACTTTTATATTAAGGTGGGTAGATACTACAAAATTTTTATTTCAATATTAAAATCCCGAAACAATCAAATGTATAACAATTTAATCAAATAAGACGAGAGACGGTCGGAAAATTATATTGATAAGGGAATAAATATGAATAATTATCGACTTAACAGAGGTTTCCCCTAGTGGTAAGAAGGTGCATGATACCATTGTGGTTGAGAAAGTCAAAGATGTGGAGGATGTTCCTCCAAAGAAGGATGTTCAGACAAAGAAGCCGGAAAAAGTCAAAGGGCCTTTCCCCCATAGATTGACAAAGCCTCAAAAGAACACTCAATTAGGTAAATTAATGGAAGTTGTGAAGAACCTCTAGGTAACCGTTCCTTTTACCGAATTAATCACTCAAATTCCTTTTTACACTATGTTCATGAAATACATTTTAAATAAGAAGAGGACTTTTGACGAAGTAGACACTATAGCCTTCACCGCTGAGTGTATTGCTCTTTTGCAAAACAAGTCCCCTCCTAAGTTAAAAGATCCCGGTTGTTTTTCCATTCCTTGCACAATTGGTACCTATCAAATTGATAAAGCTTTATGCGATTTAGATGCTAGTGTAAGTGTCATTCCTTACTCTATTTGTGCTAAGCTTAATATGGGAGTCTTGAAATGTACTAGTGTCACATTGCAAATGGAGGATCCTTCTATAAAACGCCGTTTGAGAGTTTTGGAGGATGTTCCTATCAAAGTTGGTAAATTTTTTATTCCGGTTGATTTTATTGTTCTTGACATGGCCGAAGATGCCCAAATCCCAATCATTTTGGGAAGACCCTTTTTACATACTTGGGTGCGGTAATTGATGTCAAGAATGGTAAAATTACATTGTAAGTGGGTAACGATAAGGTCACATACAATTTGAATAGTTCCATGAAGAGTCCAATGTGAGAAGAGTCTTGCTATTCTATTGATTTTTTGGATGTTGTTGTCATTGTTATAGATGACTCTATCTCTCGGTCTTTGGCTAAAGGCCCTTTGAAGGCACTCTTGCTATTAAAATCATTTGCAGGTGATAATGAGATTGCGAATGAGGAGATGGATGCTTTGGAGAATGAATTGGATGGAGAAGATTTATCATTGGAGGAAATCTCACACTTTATAGGTTTGGTTTCTACCCCTCAAGACCTTGAGGTACAAAAACCCGAACTTAAACCCCTCCCTACTAATTTGAAATATGGTTTTTTAGATGATGAGGAAATGTGTCCGGTAATTGTTGGTGCTAATTTGAGTGAGAGTCAATTGTCTTCATTGCTTCATGTTTTAAAATCTCACAAGAAAGCTACTGGCTATAAACTAGATGATTTAAAGGGCATAAGCCCAGAGTTTTGCATGCATAGAATTCATCTAGAGGAAGATCATATAAAAATAAGGTTAAAATTTTAGATCTTTTATTGACTAGAAAGAAAGAGGACGGTGAGAGGATTCCGAAACATTAAACGGAATCGAATTACGTTAAGAAACGAAGAAGTTATGCCTGTCTTAAGTTTAGATCTAGAAAATGGGTTTTATAAAAAGTTGGAGGAAATGGATGTTTTATGTTATGAAAATAAAGAGGAAGATGAGAGGAGAAAATTTATATAAAAATCGTTAAGTTTAGTTGAGAGACGAAGAAATGGCTTCCGTCTTAAGATTTGGGAGTTATGAAGGTTTAATGGTGGTTTGTTTTGTTTGAGGAAGAAGATGATGGTGAATGAATATGTTGCTCAAATTTGAGAAGGAAAGACGAGGTTTTTGGTGGGTTTGTTTTGAGAAGATGATATAATAGAAGACCCAAATTTTATATTGGGTCAACTCTCTTGGATTTCCGCGTAGAATCCGATTATAAACTCATAACGGACTGAAATGCGATGATTTCTACCCAACTAAACTAAATTCTATTTAACATTAATTTAAAGCCACGGAATCATAAATTATCGGCTTAAAATATTTTAACAAATAAAAGTAAAAGAAGAATTTATAAAATTTACGTCTTAAATAAATTACTCGTTATTATAAAATCTGGGGTGTTATATAATTTGTATTCATTGTCTTGCACGCTACGTGTTTGTTGAAATGACCGAGTAAAAAATTGAGTGATTTCTCTTGTCTCGTTGAATTCTCTGTGTAGGGTAAGCTTGGTTTAGTCGCTCCCTCCACTTGTCTTTTGGCGTAAGGCTAGACCTGTAGTAGGATAACGTGTATATTGATCGGTTAGGCCTGTAGTAGGATAACGTGTATGTATATTGATCGGTTAGGCCTAGAAGGGGCGAAAGCTCTCTATACTCGACCTACGGGAACTCATGGACCGAAAGGCCGTGAATCTACCCATACAACACCCGTAACCATTCCTTCAGTCGTGACCATACTCACTCCCATTCACACTAATGAACCTGAAACCTTATCTTTGTTCCTTTTTTTTTACCTATTTGTTTAGTTCATGTTTTTAGTATTATTTTGTTAGTTTAGAAATATCATTAAACTTGTTTGTCTGACTAAAATAGAACCAAAAATCGAGACTTATAGCCCTCTAACCCCACCATCGTTTTGACCGTCCTTGACTTCCGCTATCGCATTGTTCGAGTGAGTCTCCTCAACAATAGTGCGATCACATAATTAATTCTCAATAATAAGAATATAAAGGGATGATGATTATTATAGTCAACCGGTCAACATTAATCAGTAAAGATTGGCTCACTTAAGTTTGACGTTACTGTCGTATGACGGTGGTGATCAGTTGATCCCTTGAGGTCAAACTTAAAGGACAATCCCATAATCATGTAAGTTAATTAATTGTATATCGATACAGATTAATTAATCCCTTAAATTGAACCAAGTTTATATTATAAGTGAGAAATATATCTTATTGTAATATGATTGAATAAGATTCATTTTAGTAATTTAGTTGTTATATTACTAAGAATGCATTTTGTTTATGAAACATTTGAGATAAGCATAATTGGTTGATTATAATTACAAATAGTTGTAGATTATATTAACCAAATATGAGATGAGTCATTTTATTTACATGTGATTATAAAATATGACTTAAAATGTTAAGTCTAATTTATTTGTTATGAAATTGCATTTAAACTAGTTAAATGTACATTTGTAAGCAAGATTACATGTTACATGTCACATGTCACATATGTGACAAATGACAAAATCACAAAATAAAATGGACTCCATTTTAACGAGGCAGAATCGGTTATGGTGGGTTTTTAGGGTAGGATTTAGGTCATTATGATTGTTCTAATTGAGAGTTAGACAAAATAAGTACCTACCTAAGCCTAGCCCTAGTCTATTACATTGTTAAGACCAAAAGTCATGCATGCTCACCATACCCTTGAGTGTGGCCGGTTGTGATGAGTAATAAGAGGAGATGTTTTCCTCTTATTTGACTCACTTGTTCATTATTCTTTTTGTTCATCTCTCTACATCATACTCTCACTAGAAAAACTTAAGAAGTTTTGATAAAACTCTAGTTCTTATATTAATACTATACTAGATTACTAAGAGTAATACTAACAATATTAATTTTATTTTAAGGGCTACTACTTATTATACTAGTGTAGTATTTTAATAGTGATTTAGAGGTTGTCTTGGGTGCATCTAAGAGGAGAGTTTCTTAATTGAAACTTGGAAGTTCATCCTCATATTATAAGCTCAAGAACAAGATTTGGAAGGTGTCCAAATCTTGTGCCCAAAATCCCATAGTTCAACTCAAGCCACAAAATACACATCCATATTAACTATTATTTTACTATTTTACTGACTACCGCTTAACTATACACTCCACAAGATCATATCATCGCCATTGTCTAACACTTACTATCTATGCGCAAGGAATATATATATTCACCACCTGGACACGTCTCTCACCTGGTCTCGTAACTCACCTTCTTATATTGACACATTATTTTAGGGACATCGTAAGTCGCTATTTATAGTAATACTAACAAGAGAATCAAAAACTAATTTCTCAGTGTCAAATATTTTACACTTTGTCTAAGTCTCCTAATTACGGATTGAACTTCTAATAAAACGCAAAATATCATTCACACACACTATTATCTCTACTTACATCCAACATTTCATTTCTCTTACAACATTCAGTCTTAGCCACAATAATTTCTTTCTCATTTCACCAATAAAACATACTCTCAACTTTATTGGGACATTATCAGTGTTGTATGTTACTTATCATTATATTCCTCTTCAATCAAATTAAATAATTCCTCATTTACATTATAACACTCTCCAATATTCTTTGCTATCACATATACTCCTCCCTTTCATCCATTATCATAACTCCATGACATATCATAGGGTAGAGCAAAAAATACGATTATCCGATCCGTATCCGATCCGAAAAAATGGATACCCGATCCGAAAATCAGTTTCGGATCGGATATCCGATCCGAAACTTTCGGCTATCGGATCGGATTCAGATATCAGTTATAAATTTTTCGGATATCCGATCCGATCCGAAACATTAACTTTTCTTTAAGAATTTTGAGTTTTGAACCATTTTAGGTTTTACTTGGTATAAATATTAAAGACTTCCCTCATCTTTTACAGTTGGTAGTTTGGTACCATTCTTGCCGTCGCTCATCTTTTTTAACATACTTACCCATCTTTTTTAATCTTTTTCTTTCTCTATTATTCTTTCCTCACAAAATACCAAAACCAAATGTTGTTCCTCATAGTTTCATCTTTCCTGTCAAATCAATTTATTCACAATCTTACAATTAACTCACTATATTCAATTAAAAGATGAAGATGAAAGGTTATATTTCAGATTTGAAGCTTGATCAATGCAAGTGAAATTTTTTCAATTGTTCCTTACATATCTGAGTGGGTGGTTTTCCATCGTTAAATCGTCAATTAGATATTGTCCAAGACTCAATGCTAAATAAACAAAAAAACAAAAAGGCTTACTTGTTGCTCAAATTTTTGTATGATCTGAGAATTTTGATGAACATAACCAGAGTTTGGGAAATATTCTTTTTCTTAATTTTGGAAACTGATTTGCGGGTCGGTTAACGGATATTTGGATATCTGATCAGATATTTTCGGATATCAAATTTCAGGTATCCGAAGTGTTCGGGTCGGATATCGGATATTGAAATTTTGAAATTTCGGATCGGATATCCTAACCGAAAGTCGAGTTCGGATCGGATATCCAATCCATGCTCAGCCCTAACATATCATATATGGAACTTAAGAATACATTAACCAATAATCAGTAACATGCACTATACCTTACGCACTACATAGCATCCACTCTATCTATCACATAGCATCCAATCTATCTACCTATGCTCATTAACTCTCGCAGCGGTGTCTGATTGAAAACTAATAGGGCCATAACTCAAGTTAAGGGCGTCTCCCTTACTAAGCAAAGGGTCTTCTAATTGCTTTTACTTGCTGTTCATTTTATTTAGAAACATCCTTGGTTCATTTAGTTCATTTGTTTATGCCCAGGATCATTTGATTTGATACCACTTGGTAACACCCCCGCTTAGGGAGGAGCCTATAGCAAGACATTCCCGACTGAATAGTTACCCGAGGAAATGAGTATCAAAAGTGCAACAATATAAAAATACTTTAACAAAAGTTACATTATAACCGAAAATAGTCTCAAATGAATTAATGCAAGTCTACCAACCAACTTTAGTACCAAAAAGTTACAGCTAAGTTTATTAATAATAAGTCATGCTACTAATGTAATAACGCGTGATGTCTAGCAAGCTCGGTAACACACGGTCCATAAACACTAGCACATCATCAACATAAGCGACTAAATTAGACCCGCTTTAACAAACAGAATACAAACATGATAAAATAACCGCAATAACCAACTAGTAATAATCACGACTAGTAGTGAATCATACGACAATAAAGCTACACATTAACGAAAACACTTCAACGTGGACCTCGGTTGATTGACTAGAGCTCTAGGTCGATCGACCCATGGCCGCACGTCCCTAAATCACACAATTCACCCTCAATTTCGCTTCACCATTACACAATAATAATTAAAGAAATGTGATTGAGTAGGATAATCCTACCTTTTGGCGTTAATTCCCTGATAACGAGACAAGAAAAAAATTATAACCGCTCCTCTACGAATATTCCACCTAGTTTTGCATATAACAATGGTATACTATAAACAACGCTACCAAAAATTTATGGAGACAACGAGTAGCTCGATTCTCAAACCCGACTCATGATTCTTGGTCAACTAGTATGGATTAGGGAAAGAGTCTAGCAGCTAAATGTGAACAATTGATAATTAGACACTAACGATGGTTAAGAATGAATTGTGTGATGAAATTACGAACTACGCGTGCTCCTTACCTTTCCTTCTCTTCTTGGCAATTACAACTAGTGTGAGAGTGTTTTTCTTTTTTTGCCAAACAGATTAGGGTTGTAGGTTTATGTATATATAAAGGTTAGAGTGTAAAATAAGAAAAATTAGGAATTAATAACCTAGTCTAACCGACACCCATGCTCGCCTATGTTGATCGATCACTACACAATGCTAATCGACACCCCTAAAAAATGTTGTTCGACAACTTAAGTCGATCGACCATCCCCAAAGTTTCGATCATCTCCCCACTTTAAGTCGACTAACACACATCGTTAGACACATCCAAATTCTCAATTAACTACTCATCAGTCTCTATCGATCGACACCCTTCACTATCTCAATCGGCAGACTCCGCTAGATGATTTGTCTAGTTTGTATATCATTTTACTCCGTAATTTAGCTCAATTTTACATGATTATTATATTTTGTTTAGTATATTTGTGAGCTAATTACGTGTTCGAGGTGTATTGCTCGTATTGGCTACATTTTGTAGGAGTCTAAGCATTTAGAGGCTTTTTCCTAGCACATTAGCAAACATCAAAGTTCAATGGAATCAAGATGAACCATGGAAGAATACGATGAGAAATGACAAGCCCAAGCATAAAGATTTGTGAAATGGTTTGATCTACAAATGAGAAATTAAAATGAAGCCCAACTTAAGAAGTCCACACAACTCAACATAGAGATGCTATTTGGATGCTCATGGGATGCCAAGTTGTGTAATCAACCAGAGAATTAACGAGCTTAAAGACGCATCATAGGAATACTTAAGCATTTAATCGAGTAATTAAGCAAATATACCTGGATTACTGTAACCCCGATCGGGGTTGGGGAGATGTAAGACATTTACGTTTCAAGTCCTCTCCATATATAAAGGAGAGGGATTTCGACACTTAGAATCATCTTTTACATTATCTTTACACATCTTTCTCCCATAGATTTTCCTTAACTTAAGCACACAAATTTCTCTTAGTTTCATATTTAGTTTCAATATTGTTAAAACATTTAGTTGTTACTTTGTTCAAGCATTTGGTTACACTTCAATACAATCTTTCTTTAATCTTTTGGTTCTAGTATTCTTGTTCAAAGTTCTGAATCCTTTTTGTTGCGGTAATTGTGATCCTTGTTCGTTTCATTATTGTATTTTCATTATCTCTTTATTATCATTCGCATTGTTTTATTAGTTTAGCATTTGCATTTCACTAGTGTTAGTTATCATTTAGCACTTTTATAACTTTTGTTATTTCATTTAATCATGGTTACCACATTTACCCTTTTATACACCAACATTAGTTTTATTCTAAATATGAGTGAGTAGTTACCTTTCTCTAGGGATTAGGGGAGCCATGCATGACTAATATGTAAAATTTTAAAATAGGTTGATATAATTATCTAAATTACTCTTTCACATGTTTCTATCATCATGATTAATCTTTGTTTAGTGGCCAAATTAATTGATTAAGTTTGTTAATTCATTCTAAGAATCGAGAGGCACGGAATCGGATTAGACTAAGCATGTGTAGTAGGACGACCTAGTCATAACGAAAGTTCTCTAGTACCCGACCTAAGGATGACACTAATATCGAGAGATGCTTGTCTTTAGCCTAAATAATTAACACTATTATTTATTCCTAGTTTAACATGAGTATAAATTAATTGCATGGTAACCCAACTTCCCTATACTCCTTTAATCATATACTAGTTTTAAACCCGTGCAAATATTGCACGGGTATGTTATTTTAAACATTACTCTTACATATTCACTCATTTCTTCCCCTTTCTTTTTTGCACAAGAATTAAGAAAATACATTTAGACCACACAAAACACACTACCTCACACACAAATGAATTTGGACCATACAAAATACACAACCCCACAACCAAAAAAGGAAAGAGGGAAGAAATAAAAGAATAATAGGAAGGATAATATTAAAATTATTATAACTATTTAAAGTGTAAAAGAAATAGAATCCAATAATGTATACATCTATTAATAATCACACTAATATTTTATGAAAACTTCTTATAATAAAGCCAACTCATTAACAAATAATTATAAGCCCAAATATTTCTCTTGTGTTAATTTAACTTTTAATTTTATTTTGAAAATACATATATATTTTAAACGCAAAGTCTCATTTATGACGGATACTATATGTCTTATGCTTAAGACATGTCAAATACACCTCCAAATCACATGACAAGTTGTCTAGCAAATGCCAAAAGTTTTTAATTATTAGCTCCATGTGCAAGTGTTCCGTTTTAAGATTTTATACGGATTCTCATATAAAACCCAAATTAGGGATAATATTGTAAGACAAAAAAGTCTAACATATGATAAGCTCTTGTCTTAATCCACTTATATGAATAATATTTGACTCGATATATACTTAAGACAAATATGATTATGTTAAAGAAGAAATCAAACTTCAATAAAAAAACACCCGCATTATAAAATTACAAAATTTTGAGAGAGACAGTATCTCAAAAATTTTCGTGTGAGCATCATCTCTGTACTACTTTATGTATATTATTTCATACCATTTTTTTTATTGTTGATGGTATCCATATACGATTATACGACTATTTCATCCGATATATATTTTCATATAAATCGTACACATTATAATCCACTTTGATAAGCAGCTTAATTTCACTTTTTGTATAATTTATGGACCATAATCACTATATCACGATTAGGCAAATAATATGTATGAAATGGTTTTACACAACAATTAGTAAATTTAAAAACCCAATAAAACAAACCCATCAAAAACGGAACATATGAATTTATTTTGTTGGCCCATTTTTTAATATCCACAGGAGCCCACATTTCCTAAGAAACCCTGGAATAACCCTAGATCTCCATTTGAAAAATCTTATTAAGAATTCATCTGCTCATTACCAACCCACCTCAAATTCCAATATTTCTCTTACGACTCATTAGTCATCACCTCAAAATACCATATCAATTCTTATGTCATGGCAATCACTCAAACAGATGACACTGGATTTTAACTTGTAACGAACACCAAGTTAGTTTCTCAGACATATTACTTCCTTTTCTACTTTTTTTTGTTATTTTATTATTCTATAAATTTTGTTATTTTATTATTCTGGATGTTCATATATCCAATGCATGTAGAAGTGAGGAGGTTGGTTCATTGAAGTTTTTTGTTGATTATTTGTAATTTTGGAGAATTTGTATTTTAAAGATTTGGAATGATTATTTGTAATTTCATGATGTTCATATTGTATTTTTTATGCAATACAAATGCATAATATATGGTTTTGTGTAAACCTGAAATTAAATAAGAGTAATAGTTACTGAAGGTGCAATTAATTTTGTAGAATGAATCGTGGGGTCACATTAAAATAAAAGTTAATTTTTCCATTCCTGAATATAAGGAACCAATAGGAGCCCTTTAAATGTTATTGATTTAGTATATAGTAGATTTTATAACATTTTAGCTAAACCATTAACTCAAATCAATTATTAAACCGACCTTGATAGTAGTGTATTCATATCATTTCATAGTGCAATTCCCGTCTCCTTCTGTTCGACCAATCGTACTACATTAATTTGTGTCTAGGGAAATTTATCTTTGATTAGGCGTGCGACATAGCCTATCAAATTTTGGCGCCGTTGTCGGGGAGTACTGTTTTATTTTGTTTATGATTTGTAGACTTCTTTCAATTTTTTTTCTCTTGTCTTTAAGAACACTTGTTCCTTTTGACCATACTTACAATTTCCTTGAAAATTGTTGCCTTATGCCAAGGTCGTCTCATGAGGAAGAGTTACTTTCACCGTATTCCGAGCCCGAGAAAACCTTTCGTAGAAGACGACGCTTTTGGAAAGAAGCAAAAGAAGTTGCTTCTCCCGTGCAAGTTGAAAGTGCCAGAAAGTCTTACTTAGACGATCTGGAACATCTTGATAAGAAGGAGGTTTCTAGTTCATCATCATCACCACCACCTTCACCAACTAAGAAGATGGTGAAACTTTCCGATCATTCCAAGCCCACCGCGGCTGATGCGTGTATTTTATATAGACTTTCTAGTCCATTTATGCACGCATTTCTATGTCATTTAGGTGATATTATATCGCCATATGCCCCTATTTGGCTACTTTGTACTTTCATTACTATTTTGTAGGTACAAGCTGCATAATAGTAGAAACCGAGCCAAAGCAGTCCATTTTGCATGCATTTAGGAGAATGGAGGGAACGGAACAGAAGCTCTTGCATAGGGAAGCGTGAAACCGCTCACAATCGAGTCCAAAGCCATGACTCACACTATGTGCCAAGCCAGAAGACCTCGATCGACTATGCTTTTGATCGATCGACGAGCATTGAAGTGGAGAGTTGCTCGATCGAGCTGTCCTGTGCTCGATCGAGTGGCAGCTGCTGAAGATTTGCTCGATCGAGCAGAATTGTTACTCGATCGACTGATTCTCTCAAATAAAGACCTCGATCGAATGGTTCTTTCCCTCGATCGAGTAGAATCTATCGCGGGCCTTAAGTCCATAGCTTAATTAAGGTTTAGAGTCGTGTTTTGCTTATTTAAGACTCTTATTTTCGTCATTAGATTATCATGGGGTGATCCCTGATCATCACCACTTAGGTTTTAGTTTCTGAACTCTCTTTAATCTTTAGTTTACTTTCGGGTTTATCGACGTGAAGTTGTTCTTTACGCCGGATTCGCTAAGATTGTAAACTCCTCTTCTCTTTCCTCTCTTTTATTCTTAATCCTTACTTTAGTCTTAATTACTGTTTACTCTTCTTAGTTACTGCATTGTTATTGTTCATGCTTGTTAATTGTGATTTTATTATGTCTAATATGATATGTTTAATCGTCTTTGTTAGCATCGTTAATAACATGAGTAGCTAATTCTCCTGTATGTTGGGATGAGGGAAACTGTAGTAGAGGCATGTTAGGATAGATTATTTTAGTTAGCCTTGAATATGAGAATCACTTTAAGCAATTTAATTGAGGTTTAGTCGAATGAGTGCACGCAAGAGACTAGGCTAGGTAGTTAACCCCGACCTGGATCGAAAGATTGGAAGGGAAGGCTTGCTTAGAATTTATAGGTGACTCCTAAGAGGGCAAAAGTTAATTAGGAAAATCCCTAGGGTGGTTTGAGACCGGGAGGAGAAAACCATTGTTCTTCTCATTGATAGATTGACTGACTTAGTTGACCCGTAGATACCGATATTGCAGTGGACCGAATCCTAGCATATTTCTCTTTTATCTGATTTATTCGTATTAATTTCTATCTTTATTTCTCTTCCTTTAATCTTGTTTGGTTTAGTTAAAACCTTTTCAAAACCCCCTAGATTGTTACTTGCAGATTTAGATTACAGTTAGTTAGTTTCCTCCCTGTGGAGATCGACCCTACTTCCGTTATCTTCTTAGTTAGTAAACTTAAGTTTTATTTATGGTGTATAACGACACGCATCAAATTTTGGCGCCGTTGCCGGAGAGGCAATTTAATTTTCTGTTATTTATTTCTTTCTTGTCTTAAGGAATTTCTAATTCCTTAAGACTGTTCTTATCTTTCTCTCTGCAGTTGTGTATGCGCAGGTCTCAAAGGTTCGAGTAAGTCAAAGCTGATTCATGAGTCCCAAAGAACCTTCTTACGCATAAAGAGAGGGGTAGATAAGACTCTTCAGGAGGAAGACTTGAGTACTCCTAACTCCGTCTTCGACAGTTTTATTTTCATGGAAGATTCGATTGTTGAGACTACCGTGACAGCGAAGATGCCTAACATTGCGAATCACTCTGAGCCTACCACTGCACGTATACCCTAGGGATTGTGGAAAAATAAGTCAGATATTACCACAGATGAGGGTACTTCCGCAAGTCAAAGGCCTGACGGTAGCCTTGTCACGGAACTCTTTGGTTATTAGCCGGGTTTGCAACCCCGTGCAATTTGTAAAAACAATTTATTGCGTTTTCGCTAGACAATTAGACAATTAGACTATTACGCAATAATCCGTAGTTTAGATAAACAACTTGTTTTCCTGTTAGACAATGCTTGGTATTTTTCTTTGGGTATCGTTTGGCATCGTTTTTGAAGGAAAACGAAGAGGAAATAAACTGCTCACAGTCGTCGGCCGTGCAATTCAGAAAATGATCGATCGAGTAAGGAAGAAGTACTCGATCGAGCGGTAATGCCTAAAAAAGTTGCTCGATCGAGTACAATTTCTACTCGATTGACCCCCAGTTTGATGCTGGTTTGGGGAAGCTTTGTCTTGTGAGTTTTTCTGTTCCTTTTGTTTTTTCCATTCTTTATATATTTCATCCATTAGGAACATGTATTAGGTTGTTTTTTTCCCTTTCCCCTTATATGCTGTTGTGCTTTAGCCAATGAGGACATTGTCTGTTTTGGTTTGGGGAAGTGTTTTACATCCTTTTGCGTCTGCATTTGCGTTTGTATTGCATTCACGTTTACAATTCATGTTAATTAGAATTTTTTTTAAAAAATCAAAAATATCACGTTTATTTTTGCATATAGTCGAGTCGGATTGGAGTCTTGTTCATGATGAAATCGCACTACTAGTCTACTTTATGCTATTCCTTGCACCTTTCTTGACTTACTTAGTAAAATCGAAATATTGAACTATTGAATTTTGTCTTGGAATTTAAATTTGACTATTAGACTTGGCTCAACATTTTGGCAAACTACTTATATATTCTGAGTTTTAGAGCCTATAACTGGTGACATCCATGACCAGTTCATCTAGGAATGAGAGTAGTTACTCCCCACATCTCGTGTTATTTGCTTGTATATGAATTTTGATTTCTTATTGTCTGCACGCATTGGGTTTGTGGTCGGTATTACGTGTTTCGAGAATATTTGCATCTCCCTTTTCCTCATTTTACCCCATTAACTCCACATAAGCCATATCTGCCTGTTGCCCTTAACTACATCCTAAACTGAGCCTACCTTTGCCAAGCTAGTTTAGTAGTCGAGGTATATTCTACCGTTGTGTCATTTTTTGGCTCGTTTCATTGATTGGAGTGGTTTTTTTTTTGAGAAAAAGAAGAGACGTGCTTAATAGTGCCTCGATCGAGTAGCTTTTAGCTCGATCTAGCAGATTTTGTTAGTTGTTGCCTCGTTCGAGTGATTTATTCCATTCGATCGATAGGTTCCTCCTTTGATCAGCCAAGAAAAAGAAAAAGAAAGAAAATGAAAAAATGAAAAAATTACAATGAGAAAAAATAGTTGACTGAAGTTTTTGTTTTTGCGCCTCCTACGCTTATTATTATTTGTCGAGGTGTTTTATGGGATCTGTGTTGTATATGCCTAGATTTGTAAAGGCATCGAGCTTAATTTTTTATAATTGGAAGAATGGAACGAGTTCTATTACGGTCTTGTTAGGAACTAGCTTGGCTATTTACCCTCACATTTCCATTAATTGTTTTGCCCCTTTTTACCAATTAGCCTCACATATCCATAATTTTGCAAATGTTCGGCACGTGATAGTCCTTGAACGGTGGTTATGCGTGTGTACGGTGCTTGAATCATCTTTCATATTAGTTAGCAATGCATGTTGTGTCGGTCGTAGTGTAGGTGAGTGACTATATTTTCTTCTCTCTTTCTTATACATATTTACTTACCATTTGCTTGTTGAGAGAAGAGTGACCCGTGAGAGTCCGAATTTGGTTGAGTCTTGCAAGGTCGAAAGTCTAATTTATTCCCAAGATTGTATAAATTCGTTCACTTTCGTATTAAGCTTTGTAGCGATCGAATGAGTGCATTAAACTGTTTAGTATTGACTTGTATCTAGCTCTGAGACTTGCTCCATTCCCCTAGGTTTATTTTGTTCCATATAGCTGCATTTAGTTTGCTTGAGGACAAGCAAAGGTTTAGTTTGGGGAAGTTTGATGCGTGTATTTTATATAGACTTTCTAGTTCATTTATGCACGCATTTCTATGTCATTTAGGTGATATTATATTGCCATATCCCCCTATTTGGCTACTTTGTACTTTCATTACTATTTTGTAGGTACAAGCTGCATAGTAGTAGAAACCGAGCCAAAGCAGTCCACTTTGCATGCATTTAGAAGAATGGAGGGAACGAAACAAAAGCTCTTGCATAGGGAAGCGTGAAACCGCTCACAATCGAGTCCAAAGCCATGACTCACACTATGTGCCAAGCCAGAAGACCTCGATCGACTATGCTTTTGATCGATCGAGGAGCATTGAAGTGGAGAGTTGCTCGATCGAGCTGTCCTGTGCTCGATCGAGTGGCAGCTGCTGAAGATTTGCTCGATCGAGCAGAATTGTTACTCGATCGACTGATTCCCTCAAATAAAGACCTCGATCGAATGGTTCTTTCCCTCGATCGAGTATAATCTATCGCGGGCCTTAAGTCCATAGCTTAATTAGGGTTTAGAGTCGTGTTATGCTTATTTAAGACTCTTATTTTCGTCATTAGATTATCATGGGGTGATCCCTGATCATCACCACTTAGCTTTTAGTTTCTGAACTCTCTTTAATCTTTAGTTTACATTCGGGTTTATCGACGTGGAGTTGTTCTTTACGCCGGATTCGCTAAGATTGTAAACTCCTCTTCTCTTTTCTCTCTTTTATTCTTAATCCTTACTTTAGTCTTAATTACTGTTTACTCTTCTTAATTACTGCGTTGTTATTGTTCATGCTTGTTAATTGCGATTTTATTATGTTGGGATGAGGGAACCTGTAGTAGAGGCATGTTAGGATAGATTATTTTAGTTAGTCTTGAATATGAGAAGCAGTCTAAGCAATTTAATTGAGGTTTAGTCGAATGAGTGCACGCAGGAGACTAGGCTAGGTAGTTAACTCCGACCTGGATCGAAAGATTGGAAGGGAAGGCTTGCTTAGAATTGATAGGTGACTTCTAAGAGGGCGAAAGTTAATTAGGAAAATCCCTAGGGTGGTTTGAGACCGAGAGGATAAAACCATTGCTTTTCTCATTGATAGATTGACTGACTTAGTTGACCCGTAGATGCCGATATTGCAGTGGACCGAATCCTAGCATATTTCTCTTTTATCTTTATTTCTCTTCCTTTAATCTTGTTTAGTTTAGTAAAAACCTTTTCAAAACTCCCTAGATTGTTACTCGCAGATTTAGATTACAGTTAGTTAGTTTCCTCCCTGTGGAGATCGACCCTACTTCCGCTATCTTCTTAGTTACTAGACTTAGGTTTTATTTTTGGTGTATAACGACACGTATCAGCGGCTATGCTTCCGGCCGGTATTACCACCACTCAAATTACCGCCCCGGAATTCGAGATCAAACCAGCTTTCATTCCCTTGTGGAGAGGAAGAAATTTGGGGGAAGTCCTTTGCAGGATCCCAATTTGCATGTGCAAAACGTTTGTGACTATTGCTCCATGATTCGACAAACGAGTGTCACTCAAGCCCAAATTAGGGAAATACTTTTCCCTTTCTCTTTGAAGGGCAAGGCAAAACTTTGGATCATTAGCCTTGATCGTACCACCATGGGAGTCACAAATTGGGAGACATTGGCTCTTACCTTTTATCAAAAGTATTTCTACCCGAAAAAACTCAAACTTTGAGGAGCCAAATCACGGGATTCCGTCAACATGCTCTTGAGAGCTTATATGAAGCTTGGAAGAGGTACAAGAAGCTCTAACGGCAATGCCCACATCATGGGTTGGATGCTTGGTTTTTTGCCATAACATTCTACAATGGGTGTTGTGCCGAATCCCGAAGAATTCTTGATTCCGCCAACAATAGGCGATTTCAAGAAATTGACACGGATATTGCTCATGCCACAATTGAATCCATGGTGATCCATGATGCCCAATATGTAAATTCTAGGGTGCACCCAACAAAAGAGGAGAGGAAGTTTCCGACACTAGCATTTTGAAAATCAAATCCTTTTGCTTCAAGAAAAGTGAGAGGCTCAACATGCGGTTCATCAACTCAATGTCATGTCTTCTACTAGCCAAATTGTTGTTTGCGGCAATTGTGGAGGTGCAGGTCATTTCTCCAATCTATGCCAAGCTACTATGGAGAAGGTATATGCTTTTCAAAATTTTTAGCAAAGTTCTTGTCCACCAGGCACGTTTTTCAATACTTATAACCCAAACACAAAATTTCACTCCAACTTGTCTTACAAAAGCAACATTGTGCTCAATCCTCAACCCCGACAAAATTTTGTGCCTCAAGCTAAAAAATATGCCTATGTCCCACAACAAAGGTTCAATTTTCCACCGGGCTATCAAAATCAAAACTACCAACAAAGACCACAAATACAAAACTCTCAACTAAACCAAGTTCCACCACCCCAAAATGTCCAACAAACCAACCAAGACCGTAAACTTGAGTTCTTGGTAGTGTAATTGGCTAAGACCCAAACGGAAATATTGGCTCAACTTTAAAAGAATGACCAAAGTCATGGTGCTGCAATCAAAATGCTAGAAGAACAAATGACTCAACTAGCCGCTTATAGCTCTCAAAGAAGAACGGGTCACTTACCACCTCAAGGTGAGCAACCACATGATACTCTCAATGCAATCACCTTTAGAATTGGTACTAAGTATGATGAGCCACCCACGCCCAAGGACAATGACGAGGTGCTTCTTGAGTTGGAGGTTGGTACGAGTCGTTTGCGCATACAAATTAACAATTTATTTACCTATCTTAACCTCAAAAATATAAACATAGTTAAGGATAAGTAGGGTCGATCGCACAGAGAGACTGGAAAAACTAATTAACTAGTCAGTAATATTCATTAACTAACTTACATATATACTTTTATTTATGTCTATTAACATATTTACGGGGGTTTCATTGGTGATTCAATTGAACTAAAGTAAACAAATACGAATGTCTAAAAGTGAAGTTGAATACCCGATTAAGCACATATTCTCATGGTAATTTTAGCTTGGCAACCGATATTTGTTTTCGTCAACTCTTTAATTTATTTATAGACTAACTGCGGAACTCAAGATAACAAGAACTCCCTATCTTCTGTTAAGTACAACCGACCTGAACTAAGCCTAGACCGATTCTAAACTAACCGACCGATCTAAGTTTGTCACACCCTACTAAAGACCGGATCTGATTAGTAGCATTATTGTACCAAGAAGACATCATTAATCAAATTAACCTTTTAAGTGTCGTCACTACCTAATTGACTAACTGACCAAATTCTACTCCCAACCTAAACTAACCCCAATTTGCAGAGATTAATTCAAATAGTTGCTACTCGTATTATATGACTCGAACTAAGCCAGAATCACACAATTAGCAGAAGCATACAATTCCAATTATAATAAGATAACAAATTAATTAACTGAATTGCAACTTATAATTAAAACGAGTAAAATATTGGATACAAATAACTGAAAATTATAAACAACCAACGGTTAAAATTAATCAACGAATTCAACCATAAATTAGGTACAAAGATAAGTAAGAAGAACTTGTATTATTGCTCGGAATTCGCAGCACGACCATCGGATATCACGCCTCCGATCGAACCCGAATCCGATCGTACTCGGACGTGTACTAAGACTACGTCCGAGAACTGCTTCATCTTCATATTGTGAGCCAAATGATTGAACCGTCACTCATTTCGCTCATCTTTCTATATTAAATATATGGGTAGTTACCTCTCTATTTCTGATATCGAGACGGGTATTTATACTTTTGGGATACGGATTTCAGATATATTTTGGGAAGTATTTGAGATAGAGTTTGTGATTAAAATATGGTAGAAGATAGAAAATAGGAATCCGAGACGGAGTTGAGTTCGATCTCCGTTCGGACTGTGCATGTTTCCAGAATTCCATCAGCTTCCGTGCTTTGCTTGTGTACTCAGTACTTGTGTGCTCTCTCTCTCGCTGATTCTTTCTTTTGTTCTTGGGCTTGATTTGCCACTTTAAATGATCTTGTATGCAAGTTATGGTGGAGTACGTATTTAATTTGCCTGGCCCATCTTCTTTCCTTCCTTAATCCGTGTTGTGTTGACCCGTATTCCAACTTTTTGTGACCTGTAATTGAAATGATACTCAAGTTTAATCTTTATACTCCAAAAGTTTTATTTCAATATTAAAATCCCGAAACAATCAAATGTATAACAATTTACTCAAATAAGACGAGAGACGGTCGGAAAATTATATAGATAAGGGAATAAATATGAATAATTATCGACTTATCAAAGGTTTCCCCTAGTGGTAAGAAAGACGAGGTTATGCCAAAGAATGTGCATGGTCCCATTGTGGTTGAGAAAGTCAAAGATGTGGAGGATGTTTCTCCAAAGAAGGATGTTCAGACAAAGAAGCCGGAAAAAGTCAAAGTGCCTTTCCCCCATAGATTGACAAAGCATCCAAAGAACACTCAATTCCGTAAATTCATGGAAGTTGTGAAGAACCTCTAGGTAACCGTTCCTTTTATCGATTTAATCACTCAAATTCCTTCTTACACTATGTTCATGAAAGACATTTTAAATAAGAAGAGGACTTTTGACAAAGTAGACACTATAGCCTTCACCGCTGAGTGTATTGCTCTTTTGCAAAACAAGTCCCCTCCTAAGTTAAAAGATCCCGGTTGTTTTTCCATTCCTTGCACAATTGGTACCTATCAAATTGATAAAGCTTTATGCGATTTAGGTGCTAGTGTAAGTGTCATTCCTTACTCTATTTGTGCTAAGCTTAATATGGGAGTCTTGAAATGTACTAGTGTCACATTGCAAATGGAGGATCCTTCTATAAAACGCCGTTTGGGAGTTTTGGAGGATGTTCCTATCAAAGTTGGTAAATTTTTTATTCCGGTTGATTTTATTGTTCTTGACATGGCCGAAGATGCCCAAATCCCAATCATTTTGGGAAGACCCTTTTTACATACTTGGGTGCGGTAATTGATGTCAAGAATGGTAAAATTACATTGTAAGTGGGTAACGATAAGGTCACATACAATTTGAATAGTTCCATGAAGAGTCCAATGTGAGAAGAGTCTTGCTATTCTATTGATTTTTTGGATGTTGTTGTCATTGTTATAGATGACTCTATCTCTCGGTCTTTGGCTAAAGGCCCTTTGAAGGCACTCTTGCTATTAAAATCATTTGCAGGTGATAATGAGATTGCGAATGAGGAGATGGATGCTTTGGAGAATGAATTGGATGGAGAAGATTTATCATTGGAGGAAATCTCACACTTTATAGGTTTGGTTTCTACCCCCCAAGACCTTGAGGTACAAAAACCCGAACTTAAACCCCTCCCTACTAATTTGAAGTATGCTTTTTTAGATGATGAGGAAATGTGTCCGGTAATTGTTGGTGCTAATTTGAGTGAGAGTCAATTGTCTTCATTGCTTCAAGTTTTAAAATCTCACAAGAAAGCTACTAGCTATAAACTAGATGATTTAAAGGGCATAAGCCCAGAGTTTTGCATGCATAGAATTCATCTAGAGGAAGATCATATAAACCATGTGTCCAAGTTCAAAGACGACTAAATCTTAACATGCAAGAAATGCTTAAAAAGGAAATGCTTAAATTGTTAGATCATGCGGGAATTATTTATGTAATTTCCGATTCCAAATGGGTGAATCTGGTCCAAGTGGTTCCTAAGAAAGGAGGAACCACCGTAGTCAAAAATGATAAAAACGAACTTATTCCAACTAGAATTGTAATGAGTTGGACAATGTGTATTGATTATAGGAGACTAAATTTGGCCACCAAGAAAGATCACTACCCTTTGCCTTTTATTGACCAAATGTTGGAACGGTTGGCATGTCACAAGTATTTTTGCTATCTCGATAGATATTCCGGGTTCATTCAAATACCCATTCAGCCGGATGACCAAGAGAAGACCAAATTTACATGTCCCTATGGTACCTTTTGCTTACCGTATAATGCCTTTTGGTCTTTGTAATGCCCCCGCCACTTTCCAACGTTGCATGATAAGCATTTTCTCCGACTTTATCGAGTCTATCATGGAAGTGTTTATGGATGATTTTAGTGTTTATGGTTCTGCATTTGATGATTGTTTGGCTAACTTGTCTAAAGTGTTGAAGCGTTGTGAAGAGGTCGACTTGCTATTGAATTGGGAAAAGTGCCACTTCATGGTCAATGAAGGGGTGCTACCTGGTCATATTATCTCAGAAAGAGGAATTGAAGTGGATCGTGCTAAGATCCAAGTTGTTGAACAACTACCCCCACCGGTAAATGTCAAGGGAGTAAGGAGTTTCTTAGCCTATGCGGGTTTCTACCGCCATTTTATTGAGGATTTTTCTAAGATTGCCAAACCCATTACGGAGCTTCTTTTAAAAGATGCTCCGTTTGTGTTTACTAATGATTGTCTTGAGTCTTTTACTAGGATCAAGAAGGCTTTGATTTCTGCACCTATCATCCAATCACCGGATTGGAACTTACCATTTGAGCTCATGTGTGATGTTAGTGACTGTGCGGTAGGTGCCGTGCTAGGATAGAGGAAGGACAAGGTTCTCCATGCTATCTACTCTGCTAGCAAAAACTTGGATGCGGCTCAAATCTATGCCACCACGGAGAAAGAGCTACTTGCCATTGTCTATGCCTTAGATAAATTTCGCTCTTACTTAATTATTTCCAAAGTCATTGTTCATACCGATCATGCCGCTCTAAAGAATCTCCTAGCCAAACAAGAATCTAAGCCAAGGTTGATACGATGGATCTTGATCTTGAAATAATTTGATCTTGAGATTAAAGACAAAAAGGGGGCCATAAAATGTAGTTGTCGATCACTTATCCCGCTTGAGGTTTAATGATGGAGGTATTGATATACCTATTGATGATTCCTTTGCCAATGATGTTCTAATGATTTTGGAAGCCAATACTCCATGGTATGCTGATCGGGGTTGTCGCGTACCCTAATCAAAGATAAATAACCCAGACTAGGCTAACAACAAATTAATGTAATTAGGGAAGTAAGGGGTCGATCTCGGGGAGACGGGAGATACTTGTGAATAGTTATGGTTAGAACTCTACCTTGGACGATTGGCAAATGTTTGTCACTAATTACTAAATAATAACAATGCAATAAAGAAAAGATTCTAGGGAAGTAGGTTCACACATGTAGATTAACATATTGATGAAATTGGATTCAAGATATGCAAATAATTCATTGAGCGTTCGTAAGAATGGTGTGTTCATTACAATCATAGATCAGATGGTCTAGCAGGCTTTTAGTACGATTTACTAGGTCTTAATCCACTATGTCACGCTTTGTCTATTCAATTCCTGTATATCTACCTTGGAAAAGAATTCCATACTAGTCAAATGATTTTGGCCAAAAATCGATAACTATCGTTACAATCCAAACATGCATAGACACAACGTTTTAAAGGCACAATTTCTTTTATCCAATTATCATCTTTTAATTAATCTAACATGGCTATCCTACACCCTAGAAGGGTGACTACTTATGCATGATTAACAATGAAAAGGAAACTAAGATTATAAAACTAAGAATGATAAACATGATAAAGGAAATACTAAAAGAAAATGAAACTATAATGTAAAGACGAGAATAAAGATTACCGAAAAGGATGAGAAAAGATTGAAATGGAATAAGAACTTGAATAGGAAATGCAAACCCGGAAACTTGAATTCCAATTACAACTAGAACAACTACAATTGAAGAAAGCTTAGAACTAGACTAAACTAAACTAGAGAAAACTAAAACTAAACTAAACTAAGAAAGAAGAAGAACTAAACTAAAGAGAAATGTAAGAAGAGAAGAGATGTTGTGTGTAGAGATGGATGATATGATATGAGGGCTAGAGCATCTATTTATAGTATTAGGGTTTCGTGGAGAAGAGGTCGGGCATTAAACACATAGGTCTAAAATAGGATAAAGGAGCCGCAATGCTCGAAGCAGCACACATACCCGATCGGGTACACACTTACCCGATCGAGTAAGTTGTCTTCTGGAAGCTTTTGACTAACTCTTCATCTCCCTTTGCTTGACTTGACTTCCAACATCCCCCTTGACTTATACAATCGGGTTTGTTGATAGGGTATGATGTAAAGCGATGATTGCTTCCGCCTAATTGATTGATCTTCCGACAACTACGAAATCGTCCTTGCTTCTTCTCTCTTTCGAATTAGTGAACCTTCTTGAAATGCATTTCACTTGGTCAAGCTTGCTTCTTCAAATCGTCGGTTTCTAAGCAAATGCTCGAGAATATAGAAAAAGGGCGTAGAACCGTCACTTTCCCTACAAAACAGGTTAGACCATAAGAATTCGCCTAGAAGACAATATTAGCTCATAAAGTGGCTTAACAAAGCACAAATGACATACAAAACCGAGCTAAATTGGGGATTAAAACCATACAAATATTCACTTATCAAACTCCCCCAAGCTAGACCTTTGCTTGTCCTCAAGCAAACATAACAAACAATACCAGGACAAGGTTGCAAGCGTTGGCTACTACACCATCAGGAAACAAATCTCAACATAAAGCTTTGGAAACATAATGAATCATAACCCAAAAACAACGTGGGCAAGAATGATACATAAACATGGCTGAGATTTACATAACGGCGTAGCACAAAGAATTGCACTATAGATTTTCGGCTCTTGCATGATCTTTTGACAAATGGACTCTTACGGCACACTCGAACACTCAATCTATGTAAAAGGTGTTTTTCTTTATGTGTAAATGTTTTTGAGACACTCACCTATCTACGACTTATGAAAATGTGTCCGCAGTCTAATATGGTAAACAATTCAAAACACAAGTCAAAGATCACAATGCACTTAGAAAAGAAGCCGAAACAATGAAGAAGGCTTTGGGAAATGGGTGAAAGGTGGACAAATAGTTATGGTCAATGTGAAGTTTAGAGTGAGCTAGAAACTGACCAATGATAAATGAATACTCAATCCAAACTTTCGGTCAATTCCCAAAAGACAAAAAATGAAGCCAGAAGAAACAAATTGGCTTATTACACACGAAACACAAGGGTAAACTCCTTCTATTGATTGAATTGACATTTTGAGGAGATACTCACAACTTCTTTTATTTTTTCTTTTTTTATTTCTTTTTCGATTTCTCTTTTTTTCTCATTTTCTTTTTCTACTTCATTCATTTTTTCTTTTCTTTTCTTTTTCTTTTGAACATCACTTCTTGAATATTTTTCGTTCTCCAAATTCACTTTGTCATAAAGGAACAAAATCTTCTCAAAAGAGCACCCGTACACCATAGTCTAGCTACTAGCTCAAAAGGTAGGCAGTTTTTATATGTAGTTATTATTTTGTGAAGCATTTGTATGAAGGGGCTAATTTTGAGGGGCAAATTAAAGTGAAAAAAGGCTTCAAATCTTAGTGAATCATGAATGCAATGCTTAAAGAAATGAAATGAGAACCATACTTATGCCTTTTGACATGATACACATCACAAGGAGAACTACACACACCTAAATGAGACTGGGTATAGATGTACCAGCCTAAGGAGGTTCTACCTTACAATATATGTAACTTGCCAAATGTCAAGATCAAGCGTACTCATCTATAGATTCATTCCATGCCTACTGTGTACAAGACTTCCCCATATATGCACAATTCAATGAATATTGAATCATTATCTTTTGAAAGCTCTAAGTTTGGGAAATGTAACATGATAACATAGTAAACAAGCAAGCAAAGCATGAAAAGCATTCAATTGTGTTCAGAAATTTTAAAATTTTCTCAAAAGTCTTCTTTTTCTTTTATTCAAAATTTGAAAAATGATAAACTAAAATGCAAAATGGGAAAATGCAATCCCTCCTCCAAGCTAAACATCACATTGTCCTCAATGTGAGCACGAAGACTAAACATGCAACGAGATGCTTAATGGGAAGAAGGGTAAAAACGAAAGAAGTATGAAGCTTACTAGTGAGCGAGGACTCCCCCAAGCTAGTCTTTTGGACTTGACAAGGAAGGGTTTCGTAGATTCTTCAAAAACTCTTTCATCTGCAAAATAATTCCTAGCAATGAAAAAGGGAATACAAAAATAAAAATGCAAAAAGAAAAGGAACACGGGTTGCCTCCCGAGAAGCGCAATTTAAATGTCTTGCTAGACTCTTTATTAATGAAAATCATTCTTTGTGTCTTAAAAAGCATGTCAATGCCCTTAGAAGTCGATCATATACATGCGCATGAGCTATACAAAAACATATGTAAGCAATTGACAAGATATAGGCCTGAAATATTGAAGGTAATAATTGATATATCTTATCATTGTGCGCATGACAAACTTCATAGATGACCACTGAATTGCTCCACTCGTCAGTGAGAGATGGAGTGAAATGTTTAAGATCATGGAACAAACAATTAGTTCCCAAAATATCATTAGTGGACTCTAATTGGGGGTAGGGTGAATCAAAGGATTGGGAATCAAAAATGGGTGGTTGATCCCACTTAATTTCAAGGCTGCGTTCACAAAACCCAGTATCATTTTCAAATAAATCTGGAATATCCTTAGCGAAGGGATTTTCAAAGAAATCTGATGACTCGATCGACGACTCTCCATTGGAGTCACAAATGGGCTTAACAACATCCTTGTCTAAAGTCTCGACTACCATATGGTCAATTTCAATAATGGGGGTCTCAAAATTGTCAAATGGAACGACACTAGAGTGACTTTCAATAGAAAAGGTTGGACCATCATCATCGTCATCTATTAATTCATATGATTGGGGAGAATTAGACTCACATGGGGGACATGAAAAAGCACAGGAGAAAGTAGACTCACATGGGGGGGCTGAAAAAGCATAAGGAAAATTGATTGGCTTACAAATTTTAAAAGTGGGTTCTTCCTTTTGCCCTTTGAGTATTTGAAGTTGAGCCCTGATTTCATTGATTTGCTCTTGGATTCTCAACTGCCGCTGCGTTTCATCCAGAGATTGGGATGCCAAAAAGTCCAAGAAAATCCAAAGTTCCTTTCCTCTCTTCTGATATAAATGTAACATCCCGTAATTTGAAAGACCGAAATTATATTTGAAAAGTAATAAATTTAATTTATTTTAATTTATTACGATTTATTTGAATTTATGATAATTTAATATAATTATTTTGAATTTATTTGGAATTAAAGAGTAGGTTATACGGTTTAAACCCAAACTTCATTTAACTATTCCCGAGTCAACTTAAGTCCCGAAACAAACCCAAAACCCGACTCCTACATGTGCCACACGCCCCAAGGCACCTTTTTCCCTCATTTTAGGGCTTTTGATTCCTTTTGATTAAACTAATACAAATATCTAAGATATTTGTAACTTTATCGATCTGTCAACTTAAATTCCGCAACAAATCTCTTAAACCCGGACCCGACTTCTTCCTCCTCCACACGCCTCTCCCTCTTGTCCCTTAGGATTAGATATTTTCATTTCTTTTGATTAAACTAACATAATATCTAATAATATCTAGATACTTACCATAATATATATTTACCATAATATCTAAGATATTTATAAAACCCGAGTCAATCCCGTAACAACAAGTTCAAAACCCGACTCCCATTAATCCCCTATATTACACGGTCCAACCTCCCCTCTTACTCACTAATTATCTTTTTATTTTACATTAAATCAACTTAATATCTACTTAATGCCTTCTTTAATATAATCACAATTGTTCTTCGTGTTCTTGATCGTTCTTGAGCAAAATCGTCACAAAACATTCGTTACTTGGCCAAATCCGTTCTAAATAATATTTCTAGAGTCTCCTCTCCGCTCTTCATCTCCGTGTACGTTTCATTTTCAATTCCGACAAAATCGTTTTCAACACTTTAATTGTTGAAATCAAGTTTTAATACCAATAATGTTATTTTTGTCATTTCTTATAGGAGAAGATTATGAAGATGAGTTTGGTGACTCGTATATTTTAGAAGAAGATTAGTAGACGGGTTTTTAAGTCTTATTTTGGTGCTATTTGGTTTTGTGCTAGCTAAGGTAACGATTACCGAGTTACTCGACGAATTAATGTCACATTTATTTTTGTTATTTACGGTTTTAAGTAGTAACAAGCTAGGTTGTTATTATTATTAAGTTTTATGAGTTTTTAACATATTTAGTGTTTTTGACATGTTGGATGATTTGTTCATAATCATAATTTTAGTATGAATGATGGTTGAATTGGTTGTTAAAATGGATGGTTGTTAATTAAAACATGTTAGAAATAAATTGGGGGTTGTTGTTGGTGGTGGCCGTGACTGGTGGCCGAGAAACAGGCCCGGCAGGCCCGGTTCAGGCCCGGTCCAGGCCCGGCTGCCCGGTCTTGGTTGGCCCGTTAATTGGCCCTTTGGGCTTGTGTCGATACTTGATTGTTTTGTTGTTGTTTTGACGGGTTTTAAATATGTTAAGCATGGGGGAAATATTAAGAAACGATTTTAGAAATGGTTGACCAAAACAGGCCCAAACCAGGCCCGTGGGCCCAGTCCAGGCCCGGTTCAGTCTCGGCCCGGTCCAGGCCCGGCTGACCCGTGAGCCCTCCTTTGGGCTTGTGACGGTTTTGAGTTTATTGTTATTATTATATCATGTTTTGTAATATTTAGCAAGTGGGAAATTTTAATAAGTAAATTATTTAATTAAACGGTTTTCATAATATTATTATTCTCACTTGTAGAAATTAATTAGCATGAGATCGTAGTTTAATTTGAAATCCTTTAAGTCAAGCGGGTTTAGTAAGAATTAATAATTCACATGTTAGAAATTATAATAAAATAGCATGAAATGAATGTGATGTTCTTATGTTCAAGCCTAAATGGCTAAGACTCTGTTTCTAGCCGGTTGGACCAAACGGGTTTGGTCAAACTAAGATCTAGTCAGCCCCGTTTTGACTGATGACCCGTCGCGGGACTCGGGTCGGGGATTTGTCTTCAAGTAAGGTTTTATTTAATGAATGAATGAGCCGTAGTAGATATGAGGCGATATGATATTTGAATATGATTTATATGCAATTAGTCACATGATAGGAAGTTTTTCCCGTGACGGTTTGATTGTATGATATATGTTGTGTTGACTAAGTACCCATAGAGAATTATGAGTATATGGCGTCTTGACCATTCTAATTCTAAATGAGTATCTTGGACCATGACATTGATAGGCCTTACTATCTTTAAAGAGTATATGTTCACTGCTTGATAGCTTTTGTGTTCCGGCTTGGTGGATCTCCAAGTCGGGGCATGGCTGCCTTATTGCTTCCACTTTGGGAATGGAGCCAGCTTTAGTACTAGCCAACCCTTTGGTGGATCTCCTTAGGGGTACTCATGTGATTGTATCATGGGTCTTGGATGCGATGGATCTTCGCATTTCTCTAGGTTTGCGCAGTCTAGGTTTAGGGTAGAGGGGTATCTTGGCCATGTTATTAGGGTAACCTCTGAGCTAAGATATGTGCTTTGGATCTGGGCCATGTTATTAGGGTAACCGCTGAGCCTAGATGTGTGCTTTGTATTTGGGCCATGTTATTAGGGTAACCGCTGAGCCTAAATATAGAAGTATATCCTACCTCGTGGTATAGACTCGAGTTACAGAAGTCTTCTATTGACTGTCCTAAGAACTTATGCCTGTTTCTAGACGTATTGGTCTTTCATGTTTGATGATTCTATGAATCTTAGAAGGTGAGATGCAAGCCGGCTAAGGTTGATAGAGTTTGGATTACCGGTTGTTAACTGATTCACATGATAGTGTGCATGAGTAGCTTAGCCTTCATATGATAGGTTATATGTTAGTTATTTGTTTCATAACATGAAAAGCATATCGTATATGTTAAGGTTTTGTATTTTCCATATACATCTCTTTTATGTTATTCATGTTTTATTAAACTCGACATTTCGTGGCTGGGAGAACTCGGAGTTACTCCCCACTGACTGTGGCTTCCGTGTTTATATTTAATGCGGTTGGCAGGTTTGTGATGCATACTTGGGTACATTGACGAGCTAGCGAGCGAAGTATTTACCTTGGACCTATATTCGGTTCTTAGGATTGTATATTATTATACACTCTTTTATTTCCGTATTTATACGGGAGATATGTCTCCCGTTTTGGATATTTCTTATGTATAATATTATTTCTGTTTTGTTATGAACCTTTTTATTTACGACACCTTTGTTATGATGAATATATTTAATAGTAGGTTCCGGTTTTAAAATTTACCGATTTTCACTAAACTGAACCTATTAGAAACGTATTCTCATCTTTTATTTAGTTAAATTATTTTTTTTTCTTTCCGCAAATTTGAGGGTGTCACAGTATCCCAAGGGACGGTAATTCTGGTTCTAAGTCGGTTTAATCAAGTCTAGTTTAGTTCTAGCTAATAGCAAGTTGAAGGTGAGTGAAACTAACTAAGTCTAACAAATAGGCAATTATGAGATTTAAAGCAAGAATTAAGAAAACTAAGGTAAATGGGTTCACTAATGAGGTTGGGGTTGAATATGGTAGAAGGTAAAGTCGGCCTAAAGATAAGTAATGGTAGGTCTCCACCTCTCGGTGAAAGACGGTTCCTTGCCTAGGTTTGGTCGGATTCTCGCCCTACCTCCCCCAAGACTTCTATAAGCACACACAAGCAACAAACAAGCCAAGCTCTCGCCTAAGCTAGAAACAAGATGAAAGAAAGCATGAATTACTCATTCTAGCATTTCTACAAACACATGGTTTGCACAAAATATAGAAATTACCAAAAGACTAGATTTTTACAATCAAAACCACATTCTAATCCCAAGAACCTACAAAAGATCCCCCATCTACCCTAGAAGGGCACTACTCACACACACTAATGAATAAAAACATTAAAGATTGATACTTTGACATGAAATAAGCAAGAGAAGACATATTCAACACACAAACTAGATAAATAAACAAGAACAAGTAATTAAAAGACAAACAATGAAATAAAGATGAGGAATTATACCAAAACTTGTAATAAAGAATGAAACTTGGATTAATAATCAAATAAGAGTTTCCTCTTGTCTTCAAATTACAACCCAATTGTTCAAAAATAGCTAAAGGAAAGACTAGATCTAAAGATAACTAAGTAGAAAAGTAGAGTAATTAGTGCTAATTATCAAAGGATTAGAATAATGATTAAGAATATTGAAAGCTAAATCTAGGGTTTTTGTGTCTAGGGTTGTGTGTCCAAAATGAATTAAGAGAGGGGTGTATATAGGTTGGTGGAATTGAGGGTTCAAAATAAGAAGGGAAGTTGGAAATGCGGAGTGGGGGTCCCAGCCGGTCGGCCGGCCGCCGGTGGCTTGGACCGGCTGAGCCCCTCTGACTCAAAACTTCAACTTTCTTCATGTGAGATAGGTCTCAGCCGGTCATGCCGGCTGCCGGTGGGCTTGACCGGCTGAGTCCCTCTGCTATCTTCCAATTTTTGAGCTTTGTTTTGAGGTATTTGGGGTGCTCAGTCGGCTGGCCGGCTGCCGGTGGGCTTGACCGGCTGAGCCCCTCTGCTCCTCCTCCTTCATTTCCGTCTTCTTTGTGGGATGTTGGGTGCTCAGCCGGCTGTCCGGCTGCCGGTGGCCTGGACCGGCTGAGACCCATGTTTCCTCTTCCTCCTCTCCTTTTCTTCCTTTCTTCATTGTGTTTAGTTTTGTGACGGTTTTTCGGTTTTCATCCCGTCTCGTCCTTGTCTTGACATATTTCCTATGAATTGAGACGGAATTAAATAGTATGAGAGTACACGAGATGAGGGCCAAAATACGATAAAACCGACGCCAAACAAAACTAAATGCGATGAAACATAAGAAAATAAGGAGGGGAAACGGTCTAAAATAATCATATATCAAACCTCCCCACACTTAAACATTACTCGTCCCCGAGTAAGTAAGTGGACTAAAACAAGACCTTTATTTACATAAGCTAAACTAAACTACTAAAATCCGATGAAAGGCAATTAACGGGCCTTCTCCGTCCCTTCAACTCACAACGAATTTCAATGAGGTATGTACTTCCTTGTAAGGCAAGTGGGGGCTTGCGGAAAAATTTAGATTCATCCAAGATTAAGCACGTAAACGACATAAAAGATGCATCAATCAAAAGAACAACCACTTTCCTCATCTAAGCGGTTGGGTTTCGTTTCAAAAACCAAAGGTCTAGTTCGGGAGATACCGTCTCAGAGTCTCAACGAGGTGTCAAACCCCTAATCATGGCTCAAGCAACCCGAGTATGACCCCCAAACGCCAATAAAACGAATTCAAAAGCGGGCAAAAGGGAGGCAAAGTCAACCGTATAAAACCAACAAGACACGACTCGAGATTCAACCAAATGCGATCCATGACTAAGAGAACTTAGACTATCGACTTCCTCACGGTTTTCACTCGTCACTCATTTAAAGAACGGGTGATTTTTGTGACAAAAAGTAACCAAAACCACTCAACTACTCGACTTGTGAGACATGCCCGCAATCTAATGTGTAATCCTCTCCTATATGGTCGCATATGAGATGTAAAGATAGTAATGCACATAAGGTGAAACAAGGGTTGGAGCGGGGATAGGTAGTGGGTCGAAACGGGGTTGGTGCAAGCACCGTTATGGAGATGTGGAGTTACAAATCAAGAAATTGTCCAAAATTCCATTTCTCCCAATTTATTACAACAAATGAAAATATCAAACTTGAAAGTCCGATTCACTTGGAAAAATATCAAATCCCCATTTATTTTGCAACGTTTTTTTCTACTCGCTTAATGATGGATAAGGAGTGTTGCTTGACTTTTTCTCTTGCAAAACATGAAATAGATAAGCATGAAGTGATTTTTGTTGTTTTGCATTTTTCTTCTTTTGTATTTTGTTTTTGCTTTTATAAAACCTCTTTATTCAAAATCAAAGCCAAATATAAACCAATTATTTCAACTCAAATGAACTTAGCTCGAGTCCACTAAATAGGACACAAATTTCCCTTTTTAAAACACCAAAAACAAAGTGACAACTTTCTTGATCAAGGAAGGTTGTTTATGGGATGTAGTTGGTATTTGTAGTAATGCCAAATGAAAGGCTAAGGCTCAAAGGGGATGCAAAAGTTGGTCCTAATCTAAAGGGTTGAAAGTAGGCTTATATGACAATGTGAGGTAAAAAAAAAATTAATTATAAGTAACGAATTGTTTCAAATTATGCACACAAAAAGGAATACATCTCGCGACCTAAGGAAAGAACGACACACTTGTGTGTGAAGATGTGACATGTCACGCAAGGAGCCTACTCACAACCTATGGAGACCGGGTATGAATGCACCGGTCTAAAGGAGGCTCTAGGTCTCACATGTAAGTAGCTTTGTCGAAGTCTAGGTCTAGCCTACGGTCTATTTGATCTCACAAGGCGGTCCATGGCCTTTGGGTTAACTCTACTCCCCGGGTGTCTAACAAGGGGGTCAAAGAGGTGCAAGCCACTAGAAGGGGGAAGACACGGTTAAGACAAACTCATCAATGGGGTATCATGTTCCCTTCCTAGACCACATTTTGTTCAAACTATTTACAAACTCAATGCAAAGCAGAATTAAAACGACAAACAATTATTCACATGTGACGGAATGCAATTCTAATTCCTAATAACAATCAAATAGATATGCAACACTGTCTAAACTAGCAGCACATAAGCAACACACATCAGTTTCCCGAGGAACATCCTCATCAACAATTTCCCGCTCTCCTCCATATTAATCAAAATAAGCGAAAAGAGCGGAAAAAGGAGAAAATAGTTGGAAAGAGTATACCAAGCGGTCTTCTATTCTCCTATTGTTTCAAATGCTCCATGTGTGCCTACATCACTTGTTAGACAAAAACAAATATATACAATGCAATATTTTTGGATTTTTTTGAAGATTTTTTGATTTTTTTGAAATTTTCTTTGAGATTTTTCATCACGCATATACAAAATTTACAAATATGTACAAAAATGGATATTTCCCTCCCCACACTTAAAACGGACATTGTCCTCAATGTCCAAGTGCTAGGAGGAGAATGAGAAAATCAAATGAACGTGTTTTTGTTCCTTTTGAGGATTTTTTTTTTTTTTGAAAAATAAAGAACATGTTTTTGGTTTTTTTTTTCGCTCTCAGCAATAAGAAAGGCATGTGAACTACCCTACATGGATGCAAATCCTATATCCGGGGTTTGGAAATTATGCGGCTCATCCCGCCCAAAAATAGCAAAACCCATAAACCGATGCCAAATGCGGATGGCGGCATTGAACCGCATTGGTCGGTCTCTTCACCCCCCCTCGCCTCATCTATTCCCGATATGGCCTTCCAAACTCTCCCCAAATCATAGTTCTCAGGTGGTTTATGGGAGGGGGCGGGGTCAAGCTCAAAGTGTCTAGCGAATTCTTCCAAGGAAAGGTTATAATCCCGGTTGAGAAGCCGGAATTGCAGGGACTCTACCTTAGAATTTCTTTCTTTGACAACTTTTAGGGAGCTCAAAAATTCCCAAGTGAGGCGGGGGAGGTTTTCTCATGGATGTCGTACATCCGCTTCATACCCACCCCGATAAACAAATCAAAGGTAATTTTATCTAACCCTAGCGATCGCATAGAGGCGCGATGAATAAAACGAGTATTGCGGAGGGGGCGTTGTTTAAACAAAACGAATTTACCTTTTTGGGGTATGGAGGCAAATTCGAGACCCGGAAAGTCGGGGTCGGGACTCGCGTTGTTGGCCGCTCCCGCCACCAATGCCGCTTGGGCAATCGCCAGCTCTCCACTTCTCGCTCTTTTTCGTGCCGCAGACATGGTGAAAAAGAAAGCTAAGGGTTTAGATTAGGGTGGGTAGTGTAGTGAAGGAGAGTATGGAGTTGGGTGATTTTTAGAGGATTTTAGTGGGAGAAAATTTTAGAGGAAGAATGTGAATTTTGAGAAAATGATTTAGAGTGGAAGAAGAATAAGGGGTAAAAGAAGTATAAAACACGGTCAGGGGGTCTGAGCCGGTCATACCGGCCGGCTGCCGGGTGACCGGCTCAGCCCATTTGCCTTAGGATTATTTTGCATTTTTTCACTCCTAACTTCAGAGGTCCTCAGCCGGTCAGACCGACCGGCTGCCGGTGCACCGGCTAATACTTGCTTCTCCTCCCTTTTCCAAACTTGTCTTCATCATTAACTGCTCCCAGCCGGTGGACCGGCTGCCGGCCTACCGGCTGGAGCTTCTCTCCTCTTCAAAAATTCATAGCTTTGCTTGGTATATGAGTCCCAGCCGGCGGACCGGCCGACCGGCTGGAACGCCTCTCTCACCACTTTTTCAACTTTTTCCATCACATGGGGTGGTCATAGCCGGCTGGCCGGCTGCCGGCCTACCGGCTCACACCCCCCTTCACTTTTTCATCTTGAAAAACAATCAAAAATGAGCAGAGGGTCCCAGCCGGTCAGACCGACCGGCTGCCGGTCACCCGGCTGAGACCCATTTCTTCGTGTTTTCAATAATTTCCCTTGTTTTCGACATTTCTCTTCTAGATTGACTTCCGACTTCCTTACTTAGCCCCGAGATTTGATTTTTATGCTTTCAAGCCGACTCACCTAGTCGGGATGAAGGCTAAGCAAAGGAGGGTCCCACTTTCCTCACGACACAAACTTCATACAAACCAACACGATCCCATCACCGAATCCAAAGTTGCACAAGTTGAAGCATAAATCCAAATGTAACTAAGTTCTAAACTAAAATGCATGCAATATTTACAAAAAGGTGGTGGTTGTTTGGGGACTCCACCAAACCCGAGTTTTGGGTTTAAGAACTACTCATCCCCCAAGAGAGGGGGGTCTTCAAGATCCATTTCATTCTTCTCCTCAATCAGTAGCCCTTCATAATAGTATTTGACCCGTTGGCCATTGACCTTAAAGCATTCACCGACTTTGTTTTTCAACTCATATGAGCCATATGGGTAGACGGTTACCACTTCAAAGGGTCCCGACCAACGAGACCTCAACTTTCCGGGAAACAATTGGAATCTTGAGTTGAACAATAAGACCTTGTCTCCAACATTGATTTCCTTCCTCACGATCTTTGAATCGTGCCATTGCTTGGTTCGTTCCTTGTAAAATTTTGCATTCTCATAGACATCCATTCAAAGTTCATCAAGCTCATTCATTTGCAAGAATTGTTTATTACCCGCGAGATCCATGTTGTAATTAAGCTCCTTCAAATCCCACCTAGCTCTATGCTCCAACTCCAAGGGTAAGTGAGATGATTTCCCAAAGACCAAACGGTAGGGCGTGGTGCCTAGGGGGGTCTTGTAGGCGGTCCTCAATGCCCATAGCACGTCATTGAGCTTCGTGCTCCATTCTTTCCTAGACTTTGTCACTACACTCTCTAGAATTGCTTTGATTTGTCGGTTGGACACTTCCACTTGCCTATTTGTTTGAGGATGATAGGCAAGTGCGACCTTGTGTCTAACCCCATATTTCTTTAGTAGAGCATAGATGGTGCGGTTAATGAAATGAGAACCTCCATCACTAATCACGGCTCTCGGGACACCGAACTTTGGAAAAATATAATCTTTGAATAGCTTGGTCACCACTTTTGAGTCATTGGTGGGAGCGGCAATAGCTTTTATCCACTTGGACACGTAATCTACCGTAACCACGATGTAGTGGTTGCCAAAGGAGGTAGGAAACGGTCCCATAAAATCCACTCCCCAAACATCAAACAATTCAACTTCCAAGATGCTATTCAAGGGCATCTCATCTCTTCTTCCAATGTTGCCTCTCCTTTGACAAGCGTCACAAGAGTGAACAAAGGCATAAGCATCCTTGAATATAGATGGCCAATAGAACCCACAATGAAGGACCCGAGCTTGAGTTCTTGAGGTAGATAGGTGGCCTCCATAAGTGGTAGAATGACAAGCTTGTAGGATAGCTCGTCCTTCCTCATGTGTGACACATCTCTGGTAAACCCCATCATTACATCTTCTATAAAGATGCGGGTCCTCCCACACATACCTCTTGGACTCATACCTAAGTTTCTTCCTAGCTTGGTGGTCAAAAGCTCCCGGAATGAAGTTGGAGCATAAGAAATTGGCAATGTCCGCATTCCAAGGGTCGGTTGTGAGCATTGCCAATAAAGTCTCATAGGGCAACCACTCATTAATGGGAACACCATCCTCTACATCTCCTTATCATCTTAGGTTAATCTTGATAAGTGGTCCGCAACAACTTTCTCGGCACCCGCTTTATCCTTGATCACCATATCGAATTCTCGTAAAAGCAACACCCAACGAATCAATCTTGGTTTGGCCTCCTTTTTCACCATAAGGTGCTTGATGGCGGTGTGGTCGGTGAAAACAATCACCCTAGAGCAAAGAAGATAAGGCCAAAATTTCTCAAATGCATACACCACCGCCAACATCTCTTTCTCCGTGGTGGTGTAGTTGCATTGAGCATTGTCCAAGGTCTTGCTCACATAGGCTATAACATGAAGCTTCTTCTCATGCCTTTGGCCTAAAACCGCGCCTAAGGCAAAGTCACTAGCATCGCACATAACCTCAAAAGAAAGGTCCCAATTGGGAGGTTGCACGATTGGAGCCGATATCAAAGCTTGTTTCAACCTACAAAAACTCTCATGGCAAGAATCATCAAATATGAAGGGAGTGTCTTTGACAAGAAGTGAGGCTAGGGGTTTGGCAATTTTTGCAAAGTCTTTTATAAAACGCCTATAAAAACCCGCATGACCTAAGAAACTCCTCACACCCTTGACATTTGTGGGTGGGGGAAGTTTCTCAATCACCTCAACTTTTGCCTTGTCCACTTGGATCTCTTTTTTAGAAATGACATGACCAAGAACAACTCCCTCTTGTACCATAAAATGGCATTTTTCCCAATTTAACACAAGGTTAAATTGGATGCAAGTTTAGAGTACTTTAGAGAGGTTCTTCAAACAATCATCAAATGAGGTGCCATGGACACTAAAATCGTCCATAAACACCTTCATAGACTTCTCAATGTACTTAGAAAATATGGACATCATGGCTCTTTGAAATGTCCCGGGAGCATTGCAAAGTCCAAATGGCAAAGTACAAGTGAAAGTGGTTTTTGCTTGGTCATCCGGGTAAATGGGAATTTGGAAAAACCCGGAGTAACCGTCAAGAAAGCAAAAATATTCATGATTTGCCAATCTCTCGAGCATTTGATCAATAAAGGGCAAAGGAAAATGATCTTTGATTGAGGCGGAGTTTAACTTACGGTAATCAATACACATTCTCCATCCCGTGATCGGACGGGTGGAGATGAGTTCACCGGCCTCATTCTCTACCACGGTTATACCGCCCTTTTTAGGGACAATTTGAACCGGGCTCACCCATTCGCTTCCCGAGATGGAGTATATGATTCCGGCCTCAAGCAATTTATCAATTTTCTTTCTCACAACTTCCCTTAATTTATCATTCAATCTCCTTTGAGGTTGGGCACAAGGTGTGTATCCATCCTCTAGTGCAATGCGATGCATACACACTCTAGGATCGATACCCACAAGGTCGTCAATGCTATACCCAAGTGCCTTCTTGTTGATCTTAAGGACATTTAAAAGTTTTTCTTTTTGATCAAGGTCTAGGTTAGCATTGACAATCACCGGAAGTGCCTTTTCCTCATCAAGATAAGCATATTCAAGGGAGGGGGGGTAAGGGTTTAAGGTCTACCTTTGGAGGGTTCTTACTCTCATCTTCATCAAGGAGTGGTGGTATGGCTTCATAATCCTTTTCATCAACTTCCCCCGAGCATAGATCATTAGCATCTTGGATAACATCTTCTAGAATATCCACCGAATAAGCACTTTCGAACATTGGCTTAGACAAGATACCCGTCAAGGAAAACTCAATTACATTGCCTCCAACATTGAAAGAGAGTCGTCCGTTCTTCACATCGATCATTACTCCCTCGGTTTCCATAAAGGGTCTTCCAAGTATTATTGGAGTTTGTTGATCCTCCGGAATATCTAATACCACAAAGTCCGCCGGTATGTAGAAATTCCCTACCTTTACCGGTACATCCTCTATTACACCCCTAGGGTATTTAACCGATTGATCGGCAAGTTGCAATGTCATGGAAGTAGGAATCATGTCTTGTAAGCCGAGTTTCTTAGCAATAGGAAGTGACAAGATGCTAACACTTGCACCTAAGTCACACAATGCTCTTTCAATGTTCACATTGCCCACCATGCATGGAATTGAAAAGCTACCCGGATCTTGTAACTTCTTTGGCATATGGTTAAGCAACACCGCACTACATTCCTCGGTTAAGGCTACTATCCCATCACTTGCAATACCCCTCTTTTTGGTGAGAACATCCTTGAGAAACTTTGTGTAAAGGGGCATTTGTGTCACTACCTCGGTGAAAGGTAGTGAAACATCTAGCTTCTTCAACATCTCTAAGAACTTGGAAAATTTCTTCTCCTCGGTCTTGGCTCTTTCTCTATGGGGAAATGGCATTGGTGGGATGTAGGCTTTGTTGGGAGGTGGGACTTGTTTAGAGTCATCACTTCTCTTGGGTTCTTTCTCTTTCTCTTTGTTTTCCACTTCTTCAAGAACCACTTCCTCCAACACAAAGTTCTCATCATCCACAATTTGTTCATCAATCTTCCCTTTCTTGGAAGTCTCACCTCTAATTGTTGGTGAAATAGGTGGACTCTCAACTCCTCCTTTCATCACATCTCTTTTCCTCTTTGGCTCATTTCTCATAATCTTTGTATGGATCTTCTAACTCTTTCCCACTCCTCAAGGCAACCACATGTGCTTGTTGGTGGTGTGGTGGTCCATCCTTAGGGTGAGAGCCTTGCATTGGGAGAATTTGCTCTCCTTTTTTAAGGTTGATAAGCCTTTGGTTAGCCAAATAAGAATCAAAGTTCCTTTGTTGGGCTTGGACGTTTGAAATGTCGGATCTCAAGAGTTTGAATTGTTGCTCCGCATTTGCTTCACGTTGTGTTGCCTTATTTTCCATATTCCTTAGCATTTGCTCAATCGAAGAGTTGGATTGTTCACATGGAGGTGGAGGTTGTTGAAAATTTTGAGGTTGTTGGGAATTTTGTTGTTGTTGGAAGTAGTTGTTGTTGTATTGGTTACGGTTGTTGGAGTTTCTTTGTTCTCTAAACGGAGGGGGAACATATGGGTGATTGTCACGTTGGGAAAACCTCCTAGAATCTGAATTTTGGCCATGGTTGTTGTTATAAGACCTTGAGTGGTCGGGTTTGGGAGGTGGTTGGTACTGTGGGGCTTGATATTTGGGATCTAAGGGTTGCCCTCCATATGAGAGTGTTGGACCAATTTCATAGTTTTGATAATGACATGTGTTTATGTAATAATATGTTTTACTCGATATATCATATGCGTGTAATTGTGTGCTTTAAGTCTTATTATAGCTAGCAACAATTATGAGAAGAAAGATCAAAGTTAGACATAACTTTGATAAAGTCTGTGAGACAAAGTTATACCAACTTCAGGAATAACTTTGGAAGTGAACATGGAAGTTATAGCTAACTAGGCATAACTTTAAAGAAAATCGCTTCAAACAAGATCTACATCAAACTACACAAGACTCAAGATGGAGGGTCTTTGTGATCAAGATGAAGAGATGATTCGTATACTGAAGATCTTTGTGAAGATTAGATAGTATAGGTCGTCATTCGGTAACTATTCCATTCGAGAGATTTTACGTTCAAAAGTTATAGCTTTAGTCTATGATTTTGGATGATAAAATATTGATGCATGATTTTGGAAATAAAATGTTTTGAAATGTTTTCAAAAGTGAAAGAGTTTTATTTTTATATTTATCAATTATTTTAATAGAGAATATATTTATGAGATTCTATTGGTTATTAATACAACTTGTGTGTTGTCATGCTACCTCGGGTTTCTAATATATTCTATCTCAATTTGTTGTTAACCTAATTAGCCCACCTAGTGGTTGAGCCATCTAGGGTTTCGTGAAACCTAGTTTGTGCCACCTAGGGATTCGTGCTCCTAGGGTTTCGTGAGCTAGGTGAATCCGGCCTCTTTAGGCTTGTTTCCTTAGTTTGCCTAATCTAGGATTCTACTATATCTTTACAACAATATTTTGAGATATCAAGATAAATATATTTCTATAAGATAAACCAAATAATATTTTGAGATAAAGATATTTCTAAAAGATAAGCAAATATTATTTTATGATAAGATTAATATCTTTATTAACTATTATACTAGGGTTTTAGATCTACTATGATTCTACTACTTTAAATACTCATTCACATACAATTGCAAAAATACACGAAATACACATATTCACACGGCATCTATTTTACTTGTGTTGATTTTCCAAAATCGTTTTAAAGCAAACCTTTGAGCAAATATTTATTATTTTTAGAGTTTGTTTTTAAAAGAGTTGTGCATCAATTATTATCAATCGCTTGAGAGAAATACGTTATTGGATAATAGTACATCATTATAAGCTTACAATTCTTTAACGGGAATCTGTGTGAGTTATATTGTACTTTCTTATTAGCGTAAGATAGTATAGAGTATTTAGCGATACTCACCTTGAGTTATAATCATAGTGTTGATTATACGAGTGGGTTGGTAATTTTTGTAATCCGTAGAAAGGTACTAAAAATTATTATTCGAGAATAGTGGACGTAGGTTTCAACGTGTGAAACTGAACCACTTCAAAAATCGTGTGCCTCTCTCTTATCTCTTTACTTTTCGTTATTTCGTTATTCGCGCTTACTTTGATTAATTAATTAGTTGATTTTGTGAAAGAACATGACGTGTCTAGTGTTAATGAGTCCGAACCTGAATCTCAACGTGATGAGATTAGAAACAATGAATTCAGGTGGTTTTATGACATGGCTTTCGATTACACATCTGTACCTTCAAAATCTAAATCTTATGTGAATCAGAAGCAGTCATTTAAACCTAATGTGCGTCACTACAATAACAAACAATATAATAAACCTAGCAAACCCTATCCTAAGAAGAAAAGAATTGTCAAACAGGTATGGGTTAGGAAGGATCAAATACATAGAGTCACTAACCAAAAAGGACCCAACTTAGCGTGGGTACCTAAAAGCTGTATTTGATTCTCTTGCAGATAATAGTGAAAGAAAATAATCTATGGTATCTCGACAGTGGATGTTCGAGACACATGACTGGAAACAAGAATCTTTTTCTTTCACTAGAGCCCTTCAATGGTGGCAAGGTCACCTTTGGAGACAACAAGAAGGGGAACATAATCGGTGTAGGTAAGATTGGTATATCTTCTTCACATGCTATCAATAACGTATATCTGGTAGATGGCATTAAGCATAACTTGCTAAGTATCTCTCAACTATGTGACAAAGGCAACAAAGTCGTTTTTCATTCAAATGTTTGTCGTATCATAGTTGAAGGTACTAGTAACGTTATCTTAGAAGGCTTACGTAAACGGAACGTGTATATGATTGATTTAAACAAAGTCACTACAAGTTCCTTTACGTGCATGAAAGTCACTGTGGATGATTCATGCTTGTGGCACAAGAGGTTTGCACACATCAGTCCAACGATTTTAAAGAAACTCAAGTCTTGGGATTTAGTTGAGGGTCTACCCTCAATCAAGTTCGAACAAGAAAAGATGTGTGACTCATGTGCCCGTTGTAAACAAGTTAGATCTTCATTCAAACCGAAACGAGTAGTAAGTACAGATCGTCCACTTGAGTTGGTACACATGGATTTGTGTGGACCTATGAAAGTTAGAAGCCGCGGTGGATCAAGGTACGTATTCGTCCTAGTCGACGACTACTCCAGGTATGTATGGCCTATCTTTCTATTTACTAAAGATGAAACTTTCGATGAGTTTGTAGTACTAATGAAGCTCGCCCAAAACAAGTATGATAAAAAGTTAGTTTCCATTCGTACGGATCATGGCACCGAATTTGATAATCAAGCTTTTATAGAATATTGTAGGGAGAATGGTGTAGGACATAACTTTTCTGCACCACGAACCCCACAACAAAATGGTGTCGTGGAACGTATGAATAGAACATTAGAGGACATGGCCCGCACTATGCTTTTGTGTAGTGGCCTTCCTAAGAGTTTTTGGGCTGAAGCCATTAGTACTGCATGCTATGTGCACAATAGAGCTATGATTAGACCTATTCTAAAAAAGACTCCCTATGAACTTTTAAGAGGGAGAAAACCCAATATAGCTCACCTTCGTTGCTTCGGGAGTAAATGTTTTGTCCATAATAATGGAAAAAGAAATTTGAGCAAATTTGATCCACGAAGTGACGAAGCTGTGTTTGTTGGTTATTCTAATCATAGTAAAGCTTTTAAAGTTTTTAACAAAAGAACGTTGTGCATAGAAGAAAGTGTTCATGTCGTATTTGATGAAGATAATGTGCCTGAACAAGTTGAACAGAATGAAGAAGAAGACATGAATGATCCAGACTTTCGCCTTTCAAGAGATGACGCGCCAGACAATAATGAAGAAGTTATTGAAGGAATCAATGATGAACTTGATAAATCCGCAAATGACCTTGAACAGAGAACTGAGACAATTATTGATGATATGAATGTCTCTTCTCAAAACAAGGAAAAGTAAAATCTTGGTTTATTAAATTTAAATCATCAGGAACTCCCAAGCACACGAATTATCTACTCTTCGGTATATTTCTTGCTGAAAGTATCCCAGGAAACTGAAGTTATAGCTGATGATGCTATAACTTTGAACCAAAACCAAGATGGTGTAACTGAAGTTGTACCAACTTCAGCTATAACCCCAGAGTCCAACTCAAGGGGAACCAATCTTGATTCTGAATCATTTGAGGAAAGTGATAGTTCATCAGATGATGATGAGCCTAGGAACTCTAAGAAATGGAAATATAAGAGTTCTCATCCTATGGACAGTATCCTAGGAAGTTTGACTAAAGGAGTTCAAACTAGGCGAACATTAAATAACTTTTGTTCATTCTATTCTTTTCTGTCTACCATAGAGCCTACCAACATCAAGGAAGCTCTTGCAGAATCCGACTGGATTGTGGCTATGCAAGAGGAGCTTCAACAGTTCGAACGTAATAAAGTATGGCACCTTGTGCCACGACCTCCTAATCGAACTTTGATTGGTACTCGATGGGTATTCAGAAATAAATTGGATGATTCAGGAGTTATAGTTCGTAACAAGGCTCGATTGGTCGTTCAAGGTTATAATCAACAAGAAGGGATTGATTATGACGAGACCTTCGCTCCAGTAGCAAGACTTGAAGCTATTCGCTTGCTCATCGCCTTCGCAGCTCATAAAGGAATGAAACTGTTCCAAATGGACGTTAAGACTGCATTTCTTAACGGTTATTTGGAAGAAGAGGTTTTTGTTGAACAACCTCCCGGATTTTTGAATAACAAATTTCAAAACCATGTTTTTAAACTCGATAAAGCTTTATATGGTTTGAAACAAGCGCCTAGGGCTTGGTACGACAGATTATCTAAATTTTTATTACAAAACAATTTTAAAAGAGGATCTGTCGACAAAACCCTATTTCTAAAATCCGATGGTTCTGATTTACTTGTTGCTCAAATTTATGTAGACGATATTATTTTTGGTTCTACTAACAATAAATTGTGCAAGTATTTTTCAGATCTTATGACCTCAGAATTTGAAATGAGCATGATGGGAGAATTGAAATTCTTCCTAGGACTACAGATTCAACAAACCAAAGAAGGAATAAAGATTCACCAACAAAAATATGTCAAGGAGCTAATCAGAAAATTTGGTATGGAAAACGCTCATCCAATGGACACACCTATGGTAACTGATAAAAAGTTGACCTTGGACGAAAATGGTAAGTCCGTAGATGAGACTACATATCGAGGTATGATTGGTTCTTTATTATATTTAACTGCAAGTAGGCCTGACATTATGTTCAGCGTATGTGTCTGTGCTAGATTTCAATCATGTCCTAAAGAATCACATATGATTGCAATTAAACGTATCTTGAGATATTTAATTGGTACATCTAATTTATATTTGTGGTATCCACTTGAGTGTAATTTCGATCTAGTAGGATATTCAGATGCAGATTATGCAGGATGTTCCCTAGATAGAAAAAGTACCTCTGGATTTGCTACGTTTGTTGGACCTTGCATAATTACTTGGGGCTCAAAGAAGCAAAATTCAGTTGCATTGTCTACTGCAGAAGCCGAATATATCGCTGCAGGACTGGTATGTTCTCAACTACTTTGGTTAAAGCAACAACGATGTGATTATGGTGTTAATGTTGGTTGTATGCCTGTTTTCTGTGATAATACGAGTGCTATTGTTATTTCTAAGAACCCAGCTCAGCATTCTCGTACTAAGCATATAGACATTAGACATCATGTTTTGCGTGACCATGTAGAAAAGGGCAACATTAAACTCGAATTTTGTAGTACTGATGTTCAATGGGCTGACATTTTAACAAAGGCGTTAGCGAGAAGACGTTTTGAGATTTTGCGGTTGGAAATTGGTTTAATCGGTAGCAATTAAATTCATCTTATTTATTTTGTGAACCTGCGTTACTGGCTAGATTAAGACGAGATTATATGACTGTGTCCGCATATTTCATTGCTAGTATATTTGTGTTTAATATAATATATTTTACGTGAGTATCTTGCATATTAAGTGTTTTATGGAAATTGAATTATGAACCACATATTTGCCAAAAACCTATCTTATTCACTTTCCAAAATTAAGCCAAATTCTACCCATGTAATTCATGTTAGCCGAAATTACCAAATAAAATTACCTTTCCATATCTTTTTATTTACCAAATTCTATCCTTAACATATCCCAACAAAAATAACCACCCAAGATTATTTTCCTACCCAAATTCAAATAAAAAAAAAAGGAAATAACACATTTGGGGCGGCACACCATGTGCCCAAGTACAAAAGCTACCCTACCTCTTACACAATCATAATTACCCTCTTCCTCCTATTACTTTTACCTCTTCAATACTCAACCAACTTTTACTACCCTCTTCATCAACCTCACGGCTCCCACACACAAACACCCAAACCTTCAACCTTCATCAAATGGCTTCCACTAGATCAAAACTTTCCAAAAATCCAAACCCAAAAACTCCCAAGCCAAGTATGCCTAAAAATACCTCTTCTCCTCCTACACAACCATCACCCAACCAAAACCAAACCGAGTCGGGTGCGGGTCTTGAGGGAACGAAAAGAAGACGGTTAAATAAAGGCAAAGGTAGAATCCAAGAAGAACCTTCGGTCGAAACAACTGACACGGTACCCGAGGCATGTACACGGGTCACATTGCGTGATTTTTCGCCTCAAGAAACATCTTTGGGGATTGATAAACTCCGTCTTACAAAAGACGAAAGAAAACTTGTGAACCGGGTTGCTCAATATGGAATACACGGTGGTCGGTATTATCCGAAGGCTTGGTGTGACAAGTATAGGGCTTTGGGATTCTTTTCTGATTTTCTGAATTTCCAAGAATGGGAAACTGTGGCTCAGTTTTCGGGTCCTGTTTATCCAGTTGAGGTAATACAGTTCTTTTCTTCCGTTTCTTTTACTGATGGAGTGTTGAATGCCGTCATTAACGGCCGATCAGTCTCGATTACCGTGACGGACTTTTGTACTCTGTTTTCGGTTCCTGATGATGAAATCAAAATCAATCCGAGTACGTCATGGGATGAGCTGACGGACATGGCTAAGCTGGAAGTTAAGCAGTATTTTGATGTTGGGGCGTCGTTGTCGAGTTGTGTGTTGGCGGGTAGTGTGTCTCCTAAACTGAAATTTCTGTTGAATTTTTTATGGAATACCGTGATTCCGCGACGGGGCGGACGTGATAAAATTGCATGCTATGAGATGTTGGTCGTTAAGCATTGGTTGGAAGGAAACCGGGTTACTTTACCTTCTCTTGTCTTTTCTCGTATTTCACAAACCGCTTTCTCGGTGACCGAAGACAAATTATATTCTACTCTTGATTTGCCGTATGGCATGTGGCTGTCACGGCTCTTAGAGTCAAAGAGAGTTGTTAATATGAACAATTATGGGTTCGCCATAAAAGATGAAATGTGTGATACGTTCTTGAAGTTTATGAAGCTTGATGCTAATGGTCCGGAGTTGTTGTTTTTAGTAAAGGGAGGTTCGGTCGGTTTACAGTCGGGAGGGGCTGATTTTTCCGGGATTGAGTCAAAATTGGATATGTTCATTGGTAGTATCATGGAGCGCTTGGATGCGCAGGATAAGAAAATTGCGACGATATTGGATACGGTTGTTCAAGCCGTAGCAGTAGGATCTTCAAACTCAACCCGTGACCAAGGTGGGTTGGGTGTGAGTCATGAGATGAGGACATGGATGGATGGTGTGGATGATCGCCTTGCCAAGTTGGAACGCAACATTATCGATTGTAAGCAAGAAGCGTATAGGCAAAGGGATAGGATGACATTCTTGGTGAGCCAAGGCGGGTCGTTGGTTAAGAGTGGGACGGATATGCGTGAGGGGATGCGGACCATATATGATGCGACGGAGGCTCTTTCGTTGAAAGTCCGGAACTTTGACGTTTGCCTCACCGCTCAAGTTACACATGTGTCTTCTTGCCTTGACCGTCTATCCACTCTTGAGTACCGCACTAGGCCCGGTTATAAAGCACCCTAGCCTCATCCACCTACCCACAATGCCTTGTTTTTTTATCCTTGGTTGCTTATCTCTTAAACTACTTACCCATATTCGGCCCATTTTGGCTTATTTTGACATTGTTCTATTCGGCCCAATGGCACTTAACAATATATTTTGTGGTTTGTAGTTTTAATTAACATTTACTCTTAATTTTGCTTGATATATATCGTCTTATATTGCGTATTTTGCATATCTATTTCTTGCCTTGACATGTGTTATTCTAGTCGTTTCATGTCTTTGTTCTTGTCTTTTCAATGATGCCAAGAGGGGGAAGAAATGATCTGATTTGAGTCTTTGCTTAAGCTTGCTCCTTGTCAAGACTCGTTATCTCTTAAATTCTCTCAAGCTATAACTTTGGCTAAGTTGTTTTGTTCTTGCGATCAAAGTTGCTATAACTTTGGAGTGCTTTGTTGAGGGGGAACCATACTTAGTCACATTGTTAAGAAGACTCTTGAGGAAATCATATGAGACTTGTCATCATCAAAAAGGGGGAATTTGTTGGACCAATTTGATAGTTTTGATAATGACATGTGTTTACGTAATAATGTGTTTTACTAGATATATCATATGCGTGTAATTGTGTGCTTTAGTCTTATTATAGCTAGCGACAATTATGAGAAGAAAGATCAAAGTTAGGCATAACTTTGATAAAGTCTGTGAGACAAAGTTATACCAACTTCAGGAATAACTTTGGAAGTGAACATGGAAGTTATAGCTAACCAGGCATAACTTTAAGGAAAATCGCTTCAAACAAGATCTACATCAAACTACACAAGACTCGAGATGGAGGGTTTTTGTGATCAAGATGAAGAGATGATTCGTATACTGAAGATCTTTGTGAAGATTAGATAGTATAGGTCGTCATTCGGTAACTATTCCATTCGAGAGATTTTATGTTCAAAAGTTATAGCTTTAGTCTATGATTTTGAATGATAAAATATTGATGCATGATTTTGGCAATAAAATGTTTTGAAATGTTTTCAAAAGTGAAAGAGTTTTATTTTTATATTTATCAATTATTTTAATAGAGAATATATTTATGAGATTCTATTGGTTAGTAATACAACTTATGGGTTGTCATGCTACCTAGGGTTTCTAATATATTCTATCTCAATTTTTTGTTAACCTAATTAGCCCACCTAGTGTTTGAGCCATCTAGGGTTTCGTGAAACCTAGTTTGTGCCACCTAGGGATTCGTGCTCCTAGGGTTTCGTGAGCTAGGTGAATCCGGCCTCTTTAGGCTTGTTTCCTTAGTTTACCTAATCTAGGATTCTACTATATCTTTACAACAATATTTTGAGATATTAAGATAAATATATTTCTATAAGATAAACCAAATAATATTTTGAGATAAAGATATTTCTAAAAGATAAGCAAATATTATTTTATGATAAGATTAATATCTTTATTAACTATTATACTAGGGTTTTAGATCTACTATGATTCTACTACTTTAAATACTCATTCACATACAATTGCAAAAATACACGAAATACACATATTCACACGGCATCTATTTTACTTGTGTTGATTTTCCAAAATCGTTTTAAAGCAAACCTTTGAGCAAATATTTATTATTTTTAGAGTTTGTTTTTAAAAGAGTTGTGCATCAATTATTATCAATCGCTTGAGTGAAATACGTTATTGGATAATATTACATCATTATAAGCTTACAATTCTTTAACGGGAATCTGTGTGAGTTATATTGTACTTTCTTATTAGCGTAAGATAGTATAGAGTATTTGGCGATACTCACCTTGAGTTATAATCATAGTGTTGATTATACGAGTGGGTTGGTAATTTTTGTAATCCGTAGAAAGGTACTAAAAATTATTAATCGAGAATAGTGGACGTAGGTTTCAACGTGTGAAACTGAACCACTTCCAAAATCGTGTGCCTCTCTCTTATCTCTTTATTTTTCGCTATTTCGTTATTCGCGCTTACTTTGATTAATTAATTAGTTGATTTTAATTCATAAGATCAAATAATTAATTACATATCATATAATTCGAAAAAGTGGGGCTAGTTTTTAATACTCAATTCACCCCCCCCCTCTTTCGTATTCGATCAATAGACTCTACAATTGGTATCAGAGCCTCGTGCTCTTGATTGCCTTACAGCAAGGAGTCTGATCCATTTATCTTTTTATTTTTATTTATTTTCCGCTGCATTTAATTTTATTTTAATGGATTCCAAACCTCTGAAGTGTCCCGTATTCGATGGGAAGAACTACAGTCTATGGAAAAATATGATGACCCATTTCATAAAGGGTAACGATTGGGAGTGTTGGCTAATCATTAAGAATGGTCCTAATAAGATCATGCTTGGAACGGCTACTGGCACTTCCATCGAAAAGAAAGAAGATGACTATGTTGAGGCAGATTATAAGAAAGCTGAGAAAAATTCAAAGGCTATTAGTCTGTTGCAAAACGGCATGACCCATACTGAATTTGATCGTTTCTCATCTAGTTCTACTGCCAAGGAAATATGGGATGGTCTTGAGTTAGCCTATGAGGGGACAACTGTTGTCAAAAAGCAACGTATCGAACTACTGATGCGAAAGTACGAATTGTTCTCCATGGAACAAAATGAATCGCTTGACAGCATGTCCACTCGCTTCTCTAGTATCATTAATGAATTACAAAATCTTGGAAAAACTTTTGACTCCGAGGAAATTGCCAGGAAGATCCTTAGAAGTCTATCTAAACGATGGAGACCTAAGGTGACGGTAATTGAGGAATGTAAAGACCTATCTGACCTATCTTATCAAGAGCTACTTGGAACCCTAATGGCTCACGAGATTACTCTTGATGAAGATGAGGCAAATGATAGTAATAGCAAGAAAGTGGCTTTACAAGCCGAATCTAGTGAAAGACATGATTCGGATCTTGAAGATGAAACAGTGTTATTTGCTAGACGTTTTAAGAAAAAATTCTTTAATAAACCACAAGGGAAAACGTTTAACAATAACACTAACAAATCTTACAAAAAGCCAATTGAGTCAAAAGGGTCTCTTTCAAGTCGTGGTTGCTTCAAATGTGGGGATAATGATCACATGATCAAAGATTGCCCCACATGGAAGAAAATCAAAGACAAAAATCAACGAGACAAAACCAAGAAGGAATTCAAGCAAGTGATGATGGCTTATTGCTGGGGAGATCTCGACACAGAGGACGACGAGTCAGAGGAAGAGGAAGTCGCCAACTTGTGTCTAAGCAACGTCAGTCTTGACCTAATTTCTGACAGTGACAATGAAAGTGAATCCGAGATGTGTCTTGTTGGCAACTCAGATTCAGAACCAGATTCAGAAGATGACGAAGAGGTTAGTCATCTTGAACTTAAAAAGCAAGTTAAGAATTTATCTAAGAAGTCTTTAATTAAGTATTTTGAAGAAGCCTTAGATCATTGTCATGAGCAGAGTCTTGAATTAAAAGATCTTAAAGAACAAATTCTTGACATTGCTGAGGAAAACCAACTTCTTAAGGCCAAAGCTAAAAAGCTCAAGTCTAAAGTTATGGCAACTTCAGCTATAACTTCAGACAAGACAAATGTTGAGAAAGAAGCTCTTGAGTCTAAAGTTATAGCTAATGAAGCTATAATCTCAGAGTTGAAGCTCAACATTAAGCATCTTCAAGCCAAAGTTATAGCTAATGAAGCTATAACTTTAGAATTGAAGAAAGTCAATGAGCTTTTACAATCTCAAGCTAAGGCAAAGGAAATTGTTATTCTTGATCATGAGAAAGTAAACTCTTTTCTTTCTCAGCAATTGAAAGATTTGAAGGCTGAATTCTTCCAAGCCAAGAGTCAACATAATGAGGAGAAACTTATCTTGAACAAACGTTTCAATGATTTTCGTGAAAATTTCAAAAAGAACAATCCCTTCAAAGACTCGAATGTAGATCATTCGTCGTGTGAAAAAGAAATTCAGTCTTTGAAGGAATTGCTCCTACATGCACAAAAAGTTCATGATAAGTGGGAAGGAAGTCAAAAGGTCTTAGACTTTCTTACCGAACAATCTAATAATAACATGAAGATGGGTCTAGGTCATGAATGTTATAGTCGTAGAGACCATGATAAGTGCAAATCCACTCCTTCTGACCGTGATTTTAGAAGAAGGAAGTACGTCAATCTTTCAGAATATCTGATTTGCAATTATTGTGGTCACAATGGTCATGTTAAAGATAATTGTGTTAAATATGTTAACGACAACAAAAATCAAACTGATTTTGTGAAAGAACATGACGTGTCTAGTGTTAATGAGTCCGAACCTGAATCTCAACGTGATGAGATTAGAAACAATGAATTCAGGTGGTTTTATGACATGGCTTTCGATTACACATCTGTACCTTCAAAATCTAAATCTTATGTGAATCAGAAGCAGTCATTTAAACCTAATGTGCGTCACTACAATAACAAACAATATAATAAACCTAGCAAACCCTATCCTAAGAAGAAAAGAATTGTCAAACAGGTATGGGTTAGGAAGGATCAAATACATAGAGTCACTAACCAAAAAGGACCCAACTTAGCGTGGGTACCTAAAAGCTGTATTTGATTCTCTTGCAGATAATAGTGAAAGAAAACAATCTATGGTATCTCGACAGTGGATGTTCGAGACACATGACTGGAAACAAGAATCTTTTTCTTTCACTAGAGCCCTTCAATGGTGGCAAGGTCACCTTTGGAGACAACAAGAAGGGGAACATAATCGGTGTAGGTAAGATTGGTATATCTTCTTCACATGCTATCAATAACGTATATCTGGTAGATGGCCTTAAGCATAACCTACTAAGTATCTCTCAACTATGTGACAAAGGCAACAAAGTCGTTTTTCATTCAAATGTTTGTCGTATCATAGTTGAAGGTACTAGTAATGTTATCTTAGAAGGTATACGTAAACGGAACGTGTATATGATTGATTTAAACAAAGTCACTACAAGTTCCTTTACGTGCATGAAAGTCACTGTGGATGATTCATGCTTGTGGCACAAGAGGTTTGCACACATCAGTCCAACGATTTTAAAGAAACTTAAGTCTTGGGATTTAGTTGAGGGTCTACCCTCAATCAAATTCGAACAAGAAAAGATGTGTGACTCATGTGCCCGTTGTAAACAAGTTAGATCTTCATTCAAACCGAAACGAGTAGTAAGTACAGATCGTCCACTTGAGTTGGTACACATGGATCTATGTGGACCTATGAAAGTTAGAAGCCGCGGTGGATCAAGGTACGTATTCGTCCTAGTCGACGACTACTCCAGGTATGTATGGCCTATCTTTCTATTTACTAAAGATGAAACTTTCGATGAGTTTGTAGTACTAATGAAGCTCGCCCAAAACAAGTATGATAAAAAGTTAGTTTCCATTCGTACGGATCATGGCACCGAATTTGATAATCAAGCTTTTATAGAATATTGTAGGGAGAATGGTGTAGGACATAACTTTTCTGCACCACGAACCCCACAACAAAATGGTGTCGTGGAACGTATGAATAGAACATTAGAGGACATGGCCCGCACTATGCTTTTGTGTAGTGGCCTTCCTAAGAGCTTTTGGGCAGAAGCCATTAGTACTGCATGCTATGTGCACAATAGAGCTATGATTAGACCTATTCTCAAAAAGACTCCCTATGAACTTTTAAGAGGGAGAAAACCCAATATAGCTCACCTTCGTTGCTTCGGGAGTAAATGTTTTGTCCATAATAATGGAAAAAGTAATTTGAGCAAATTTGATCCACGAAGTGACGAAGCTGTGTTTGTTGGCTATTCTAATCATAGTAAAGCTTTTAAAGTTTTTAACAAAAGAACGTTGTGCATAGAAGAAAGTGTTCATGTTGTATTTGATGAAGATAATGTGCCTGAACAAGTTGAACAGAATGAAGAAGAAGACATGAATGATCCAGACTTTCTCCTTTCAAGAGATGACGCGCCAGACAATAATGAAGAAGTTATTGAAGGAATCAATGATGAACTTGATAAATCCGCAAATGACCTTGAACAGAGAACTGAGACAATTATTGATGATATGAATGTCTCTTCTCAAAACAAGGAAAAGTAAAATCTTGGTTTATTAAATTTAAATCATCAGGAACTCCCAAGCACACGAATTATCTACTCTTCGGTATATTTCTTGCTGAAAGTATCCCAGGAAACTGAAGTTATAGCTGATGATGCTATAACTTTGAACCAGAACCAAGATGGTGTAACTGAAGTTGTACCAACCTCAGCTATAACCCCAGAGTCCAGCTCAGGGGGAACCAATCTTAATTCTGAATCATTTGAGGAAAGTGATAGTTCATCAGATGATGATGAGCCTGGGAACTCTAAGAAATGGAAATATAAGAGTTCTCATCCTATGGATAGTATCCTAGGAAGTTTGACTAAAGGAGTTCAAACTAGGCGAACATTAAATAACTTTTGTTCATTCTATTCTTTTCTGTCTACCATAGAGCCTACCAACATAAAGGAAGCTCTTGCAGAATCCGACTGGATTGTGGCTATGCAAGAAGAGCTTCAACAGTTCGAACGTAATAAAGTATGGCACCTTGTGCCACGACCTCCTAATCGAACTGTGATTGGTACTCGATGGGTATTCAGAAATAAATTGGATGATTCAGGAGTTATAGTTCGTAACAAGGCTCGATTGGTCGTTCAAGGTTATAATCAACAAGAAGGGATTGATTATGACGAGACATTCGCTCCAGTAGCAAGACTTGAAGCTATTCGCTTGCTCATCGCCTTCGCAGCTCATAAAGGAATGAAACTGTTCCAAATGGACGTTAAGACTGCATTTCTTAACGGTTATTTAGAAGAAGAGGTTTTTGTTGAACAACCTCCTGGATTTTTGAATAGCAAGTTTCAAAACCATGTTTTTAAACTCGATAAAGCTTTATATGGTTTGAAACAAGCGCCTAGGGCTTGGTACGACAGATTGTCAAAATTTTTATTACAAAACAATTTTAAGAGAGGATCTGTCGACAAAACCCTATTTCTAAAATCCGAGGGTTCTGATTTACTTGTTGCTCAAATTTATGTAGACGATATTATTTTTGGTTCTACTAACAATAAATTGTGCAAGTATTTTTCAGATCTTATGACCTCAGAATTTGAAATGAGCATGATAGGAGAATTGAAATTCTTCCTAGGATTGCAGATTCAACAAACCAAAGAAGGAATAAAGATTCACCAACAAAAATATGTCAAGGAGCTAATCAGAAAATTTGGTATGGAAAACGCTCATCCAATGGACACGCCTATGGTAACTGACAAAAAGTTGACCTTGGACGAAAATGGTAAGTCCGTAGATGAGACTACATATCGAGGTATGATTGGTTCTTTATTATATTTAACTGCAAGTAGACCTGACATTATGTTCAGCGTATGTGTCTGTGCTAGATTTCAATCATGTCCTAAAGAATCACATATGATTGCAGTTAAACGTATCTTGAGATATTTAATTGGTACATCTAATTTATATTTGTGGTATCCACTTGAGTGTAATTTCGATCTAGTAGGATATTCAGATGCAGATTATGCAGGATGTTCCCTAGATAGAAAAAGTACCTCTGGATTTGCTACGTTTGTTGGACCTTGCATAATTACTTGGGGCTCAAAGAAGCAAAATTCGGTTGCATTGTCTACTGCAGAAGCCGAATATATCGCTGCAGGACTGGTATGTTCTCAACTACTTTGGTTAAAGCAACAACTATGTGATTATGGTGTTAATGTTGGTTGTATGCCTGTTTTCTGTGATAATACGAGTGCTATTGTTATTTCTAAGAACCCAGCTCAGCATTCTCGTACTAAGCATATAGACATTAGACATCATTTTTTGCGTGACCATGTAGAAAAGGGCAACATTAAACTCGAATTTTGTAGTACTGACAATCAATGGGCTGACATTTTAACAAAGGCGTTAGCGAGAAGACGTTTTGAGATTTTGCGGTTGGAAATTGGTTTAATCGGTAGCAATTAAATTCATCTTATTTATTTTGTGAACCTGCGTGACTGGCTAGATTAAGACGAGATTATATGACTGTGTCCGCATATTTCATTGCTAGTATATTTGTGTTTAATATAATATATTTTACGTGAGTATCTTGCATATTAAGTGTTTTATGGAAATTGAATTATGAACCACATATTTGCCAAAAACCTATCTTATTCACTTTCCAAAATTAAGCCAAATTCTACCCATGTAATTCATGTTAGCCGAAATTACCAAATAAAATTACCTTTCCATATCTTTTTATTTACCAAATTCTATCCTTAACATATCCCAACAAAAATAACCACCCAAGATTATTTTCCTACCCAAATTCAAATAAAAAAAAAAGGAAATAACACATTTGGGGCGGCACACCATGTGCCCAAGTACAAAAGCTACCCTACCTCTTACACAATCATAATTACCCTCTTCCTCCTATTACTTTTACCTCTTCAATACTCAACCAACTTTTACTACCCTCTTCATCAACCTCACGGCTCCCACACACAAACACCCAAACCTTCAACCTTCATCAAATGGCTTCCACTAGATCAAAACTTTCCAAAAATCCAAACCCAAAAACTCCCAAGCCAAGTATGCCTAAAAATACCTCTTCTCCTCCTACACAACCATCACCCAACCAAAACCAAACCGAGTCGGGTGCGGGTCTTGAGGGAACGAAAAGAAGACGGTTAAATAAAGGCAAAGGTAGAATCCAAGAAGAACCTTCGGTCGAAACAACTGACACGGTACCCGAGGCATGTACACGGGTCACATTGCGTGATTTTTCGCCTCAAGAAACATCTTTGGGGATTGATAAACTCCGTCTTACAAAAGACGAAAGAAAACTTGTGAACCGGGTTGCTCAATATGGAATACACGGTGGTCGGTATTATCCTAAGGCTTGGTGTGACAAGTATAGGGCTTTGGGATTCTTTTCTGATTTTCTGAATTTCCAAGAATGGGAAACTGTGGCTCAGTTTTCGGGTCCTGTTTATCCAGTTGAGGTAATACAGTTCTTTTCTTCCGTTTCTTTTACTGATGGAGTGTTGAATGCCGTCATTAACGGCCGATCAGTCTCGATTACCGTGACGGACTTTTGTACTCTGTTTTCGGTTCCTGATGATGAAATCAAAATCAATCCGAGTACGTCATGGGATGAGCTGACGGACATGGCTAAGCTGGAAGTTAAGCAGTATTTTGATGTTGGGGCGTCGTTGTCGAGTTGTGTGTTGGCGGGTAGTGTGTCTCCTAAACTGAAATTTCTGTTGAATTTTTTATGGAATACCGTGATTCCGCGACGGGGCGGACGTGATAAAATTGCATGCTATGAGATGTTGGTCGTTAAGCATTGGTTGGAAGGAAACCGGGTTACTTTACCTTCTCTTGTCTTTTCTCGTATTTCACAAACCGCTTTCTCGGTGACCGAAGACAAATTATATTCTACTCTTGATTTGCCGTATGGCATGTGGCTGTCACGGCTCTTAGAGTCAAAGAGAGTTGTTAATATGAACAATTATGGGTTCGCCATAAAAGATGAAATGTGTGATACGTTCTTGAAGTTTATGAAGCTTGATGCTAATGGTCCGGAGTTGTTGTTTTTAGTAAAGGGAGGTTCGGTCGGTTTACAGTCGGGAGGGGCTGATTTTTCCGGGATTGAGTCAAAATTGGATATGTTCATTGGTAGTATCATGGAGCGCTTGGATGCGCAGGATAAGAAAATTGCGACGATATTGGATACGGTTGTTCAAGCCGTAGCAGTAGGATCTTCAAACTCAACCCGTGACCAAGGTGGGTTGGGTGTGAGTCATGAGATGAGGACATGGATGGATGGTGTGGATGATCGCCTTGCCAAGTTGGAACGCAACATTATCGATTGTAAGCAAGAAGCGTATAGGCAAAGGGATAGGATGACATTCTTGGTGAGCCAAGGCGGGTCGTTGGTTAAGAGTGGGACGGATATGCGTGAGGGGATGCGGACCATATATGATGCGACGGAGGCTCTTTCGTTGAAAGTCCGGAACTTTGACGTTTGCCTCACCGCTCAAGTTACACATGTGTCTTCTTGCCTTGACCGTCTATCCACTCTTGAGTACCGCACTAGGCCCGGTTATAAAGCACCCTAGCCTCATCCACCTACCCACAATGCCTTGTTTTTTTATCCTTGGTTGCTTATCTCTTAAACTACTTACCCATATTCGGCCCATTTTGGCTTATTTTGACATTGTTCTATTCGGCCCAATGGCACTTAACAATATATTTTGTGGTTTGTAGTTTTAATTAACATTTACTCTTAATTTTGCTTGATATATATCGTCTTATATTGCGTATTTTGCATATCTATTTCTTGCCTTGACATGTGTTATTCTAGTCGTTTCATGTCTTTGTTCTTGTCTTTTCAATGATGCCAAGAGGGGGAAGAAATGATATGATTTGAGTCTTTGCTTAAGCTTGCTCCTTGTCAAGACTCGTTATCTCTTAAATTCTCTCAAGCTATAACTTTGGCTAAGTTGTTTTGTTCTTGCGATCAAAGTTGCTATAACTTTGGAGTGCTTTGTTGAGGGGGAACCATACTTAGTCACATTGTTAAGAAGAACTCTTGAGGAAATCATATGAGACTTGTCATCATCAAAAAGGGGGAATTTGTTGGACCAATTTCATAGTTTTGATAATGACATGTGTTTACGTAATAATATGTTTTACTCGATATATCATATGCGTGTAATTGTGTGCTTTAGTCTTATTATAGCTAGCAACAATTATGAGAAGAAAGATCAAAGTTAGACATAACTTTGATAAAGTCTGTGAGACAAAGTTATACCAACTTCAGGAATAACTTTGGAAGTGAACATGGAAGTTATAGCTAACTAGGCATAACTTTAAAGAAAATCGCTTCAAACAAGATCTACATCAAACTACACAAGACTCAAGATGGAGGGTCTTTGTGATCAAGATGAAGAGATGATTCGTATACTGAAGATCTTTGTGAAGATTAGATAGTATTGGTCGTCATTCGGTAACTATTCCATTCGAGAGATTTTATGTTCAAAGGTTATAGCTTTAGTCTATGACTTTGGATGATAAAATATTGATGCATGATTTTGGAAATAAAATGTTTTGAAATGTTTTCAAAAGTGAAAGAGTATTTTTATATTTATCAAAAGTTTTATTAGAGAATATATTTATAAGATTCTATTGGTTAGTAATACAACTTATGGGTTGTCAGGCTACCTAGGGTTTCTAATATATTCTATCTCAATTTGTTGTTAACCTAATTAGCCCACCTAGTGGTTGAGCCATCTAGGGTTTTGTGAAAACCTAGTTTGTGCCACCTAGGGATTCGTGCTCCTAGGGTTTCGTGAGCTAGGAATCCGGCCTCCATAGGTTGTTTCCTTGGTTTACCTAATCTAGGATTCTACTATATCTTTACAACAATATTTTGAGATATCAAGATAAATATATTTCTATAAGATAAACCAAATAATATTTTGAGATAAAGATATTTCTAAAAGATAAGCAAATATTATTTTATGATAAGATTAATATCTTTATTAACTATTATACTAGGGTTTTAGATCTACTATGATTCTACTACTATAAATACTCATTCACATACAATTGCAAAAATACACGAAATACACATATTCACACGGCATCTATTTTACTTGTGTTGATTTTCCAAAATCGTTTTAAAGCAAACCTTTGAGCAAATATTTATTATTTTTAGAGTTTGTTTTTAAAAGAATTGTGCATCAATTATTATCAATCGCTTGAGTGAAATACGTTATTGGATAATAGTACATCATTATAAGCTTACAATTCTTTAACGGGAATCTGTGTGAGTTATCTTGTACTTTCTTATTAGCGTAAGATAGTATAGAGTATTTAGCGATACTCACCTTGAGTTATAATCATAGTGTTGATTATACGAGTGGGTTGATAATTTTTGTAATCCGTAGAAAGGTACTAAGAATTATTGAATCGAGAATAGTGGACGTAGTTTCAACGGTGTGAAACTGAACCACTTCAAAATCGTTGTTGTGCTCTATGCTTATATCTTTACTTTTCGTTTTATTTAGTATTAGCGCTTACTTTGATTAATTAATTAGTGATTTTAATTCTAGATCAATAATTAATTACATATATATAATTCGAAAAAGTGGGGCTAGTTTTTAATACTCAATTCCCCCCCCCCCCCCCCCCCCCCCTCTTTCGTATTCGATCAATAGACTCTACAGAGAGTTTTGGGTCTTGATTTGGGAAGGCTCGGTAGAAAGTCTCTTGTCGTTGATAGGAGTACCTAGGTTGGTTTCCTTCCATTGCATAGCATTCTTGTTGTTGGAATTGATCATCGGGAGGGAAGGAAGGACATACTTCATATGTGGGACCAACACCTCCACAAGTATCGCATATCGGTTGTTGGGAGTAGGATCTTGGTGGAGACCTTGGTTGCTCAACATAGTACACCCTATCTTGACTTGGTCTTTCTCTTTGGAGTTGGTGGATTTGCCCCTTGCCCTTGTCTAGACCCAATGTAACAACCCGAAAAGTACCCTATTTTTCTAGGGAAAATATTTTACGAATACTTTTCAGCAAAGTTAAGTTTTAAAATAAAATTTATTGTTTCGTGTCGTATTTGGAAATTTCGAGTTCGTATTTGGAATTTCTGCGAGATTTCATGAGAATCCCGTTTTAAGTCATCTTTGACTTTTCTTGACTTTTTATTCGTCTTTGACTTTTCTTGACTTTTTAAGTCGTCATTGACTTTTCTTGACTTTTAAGTCGTCATTAACTTTTCTTGACTTTTAAGTCGACTGACTTTTTGTTGACTTTTCCGGACTCACCTCGTTAATTTTAAAGACCGAAATTATATTTGAAAAATAATAAATTTAATTTATTTTTATTAAGATTTATTTGAATTTATGATAATTTAATATAATTATTTTGAATTTATTTGGAATTAAAGAATAACTTTTAAGGTTTTAACCCGAACGTCATTTAACTATTCCCGAGTCAACTTAAATCCCGAAACCCGACTTTGGCATGAGTCACACGCCCCATGTCATCTTTTTCCACTCACATTAGATATTTGAATTCTTTCGATTAAACTAATACGAATATCTTAGATATTTGTTACATTATCGATCCGTCAACGAAAATTACGCAAATCGCTTAAAAACAGACCCGATATCACCATACTCCACACGGCTCTCCTTCCTCTCTTAGGCCTTGATATTTTCTTTCTTTTCATTACAATAACATAATATCTAGATATTTGGTTTAATTAACTTAATATCTAATTATATTTAATCAATTAACGTAATATAATTATAAAACCGAGTCAATCCCGTAACAACAATTTCAAAACCCGACTCCATATTCCCTCTATATTTACACGGCCCTCACTCACCCATTACTCACTAACAACTTTTCATTTTACAATAAATCAAATTAAGATCTAATTAATCGTTCTTCATC